>CAUYRH010089164.1:0-80446 GCA_963574655.1 Perodicticus potto | reverse complement strand
GAACATACCATGCTCATGGCTGGGAAGAATCAACATTGTTAAAATGTCTATACTTCCCAGAGCAATTTACCGATTCAATGCCATCCCTATTAAAATACCAACATCCTACTTTCAAGACCTGGAAAAAATGATTCTGTGCTTTGTATGGAACCAGAAAATACCCCATATAGCTAAGGCAGTTCTTAGTAATAAAAACAAAGCCGGGGGTATCACCATACCAGATTTTCGACTGGATTACAAGGTCATAGTGGTCAAGACAGCATGGTACTGGCACAGAAATAGAGACATAGATACTTGGAATCGTATAGAAAACCTGGAAATGAAACCAACAACTTAGAGCTGTCTAATCTTCGATAAACCAAACAAGAGTGTTCACTGGGGGAAAGACTCCCTATTCAATAAATGGTGCTGAGAGATTTGGGTATCCCTATGTAAAAGACTGAAACTGGATGTGCACCTTTCTCCCCTCACAAAGATTGATTCAAGATGGATAAAGGATCTAAATTTAAGGCATGAGACAATAAAAATCTTCAAAGAAAGAATTGGAAAAACATTGGAAGATATTGGCCTGGGGAAAGACTTTTTGAGGAAGACTGCCATGGCAATAGCAACAACTGCAACAATAAACAAATGGGACTTAATTAAACTGAAAAGCTTCTGTACAGCCAAGGAGATAACAACCAAAGCAAATAGACAACATACCCAATGGGAAAGGAAATTTGCACATTTTGAATCTGACAAAAGTTTAATATCCAGGATCTATACAGTACTTCAATTAATCTACAAGAAAAAAACCAACAATCCTATACATCAATGGGGAATAGAGATGAATAGATTCTTCTCTAAAGACGACAGACAAATGGCCAGCAAACACTTGTAAAAATGCTCATCATCCTTAATTCTTAGAGAAATGCAAATTATAAACACCCTGAGATACTACCTTTTTTTTCTTTTTAATTAAATCATAGCTGTGTACATCAACGCAATCATGGGGTACAAGGTGCTGGTGTTATATACAATTTGAAAATTTTTCATCAAATTGGTTAACATAGCCTTCATGGCATTTTCTTAGTTACCATTTTAAGACATTTATATTCTACATTTAGTAAGTTTCAACTGTACCCTTCTAAGATGCACTGTAGGTGTGATCCCACCAATTACCCTCCCGCCTCCCAGCCTCTTCCCTCCTCTTCCTTCCCTTGCCCATTTCCCTATATTCTTGTGCTATAATTAGGTTATAGCTTTCATATGAAAGCTATAAATTAGTTTCATAGTAGGGCTGAGTACATTGGATACTTTTCCTTCCATTCTTAAGATACTTTGCTAAGAAGAATATGTTCCAGCTCCATCCATGTAAACATGAAAGAGGCAAAGCCTCCATCTTTATTTAAGACTGCATAATATTCCATGGTATACACACACCACAATTTATTAATCCATTCATGGGTCAATAGGCACTTGGGCTTTTTCCATGACTTAGCAATTATGAATTGGGCTGCAATAAACATTCTGGTACAAAAGATAGTTCTTTTTAATAAAAATCAAAACAATGATAACCCTGACTTGTTATATTAGTTAATGTAAGAATCACTAGTTGCTGTAACAAGCAAACCTGAAAACTTTAGAAACTTACCAAAATATGTTTGTTTTTTACTCAAGCTAAATGTAATGTACAAGCTCCTGGTCAGTGGCTGGCTTTCCATTTAAATTCACCCTCCCCTGTGTCAATCCTAAGAGACCTAATACTTGTCCACCATAGGGAGTTACCAAGTAAACATATGTTCCTGGAGAGGAAGCTGTTCTCTGTAAACAAAACTGTAGAGATAAGAAATATGGAGAACTCATGTTTTTCCACTTACATAATTTTGTACAATAAAATTCCTGTCTATTCAGAAGATAATGTAAATACATTTTTTAACAAGCCTATATAGTCACATGCACGAATCACATATGAGGAAAATATTTTGGTGCAGAAATGAAAAAATAGGTGTATTTTGCTTTGCCAGTTTGGGGATACCACTAATTTTTCTCAGTCACCCTTTGATCATTAATTATTTTCTCCAAATAAAGTAGAACCTCCATAGTGGACCATTTCCCTACATTGACCACCTCCTCAGTTGACCTAATTTTCATAGACTGGACATGCACCACATGTACATATCAGTACAGTAGGCCTAGGTCCTTATGTCAACCACCTCTGTATGTCGACCAGTTTGTTACAGTCCCTTGGGTGGTCAACTGATAAATGCTCTACTTACAAACATTCTACTGTATTCCATTCTTTCCTCTTCCCTGTTGCTTTTGAAAGACGTTTTTACTTACTGTATTTAGATGTTTATAAACAACTATTTACAGCCTTCAAGTTCTATGCGTCTAAAAGAGATTATTTATGTGGAGAATATGACAAACTTAAATTGTTCCTCACTTGCGAATTAATTCTCTACACATGATTTGTTTAAGCTCGTTAATCGGTAAATACTGTGCAAACAGGTGTCATTGTGATATTCAAAAGTGATGTAACATGCAAACAATTCCAAGTACACACGTTCCATTCACGGTGCTTATTGGTATAAATGTTTCTCTAAACTTATGTTAGATTTGTTTATATGAAAAGACCCAAACCAACAGCTGGAACAGCCAGAGGCCAAGGCATCCATTTGGCCTGGACGTTTGCCCACGTGTCCTGCTGCTGACCATGAACTCTCCTGCCATCTGCTTCTTGCAGGGCAGTTCCTGTCAGCTCTGGAGGGAATGGATCCTGACTTTGCAGCCACTTGCTGAAAGCAGCACTCGTGTCCTTCAGGCTCTGACTGCTATATGGTGTGTCATTTACCACTCTCTTCCTGTGGTACTGGAAGGACTGTCTACCTGGGCATGTCATTTCTCCCCTTCAAGGGGCAGTGGCAGTTCCTCAACAAGTGCTTTTCCCTGCTTCAAACCTCTTGCATTTCTAAGGACCTCCTGTCAGCTCCAGGGCCAGGCATGATGAATAAAGCTAATTCTCACTGCCCCAGTACAGGGGTGACTTCTTAAAAAACAGCTTCCTTGAAGTGTATTGATAGACAATAAACTGCACATATTATAGTCTAAATTTGATGAGTTGGGATATAAGCATATATCTGTGAAACTATTACCATAATATTGAGGTTATATTAATAGATATACCTACTGCCTCCAAAAGTTTCCTTGTGTCTGTGTGTGCGTGGGTGTATTGAGTACTTAACATAAGATCTACCCTCTTAACAAATTTTTGAGTGTGTAATACAGTATTGTAGACTACAGCACCATGCTGTACAGCAGATCTCTGGAACTAATTCATCTTGCATTACTGAAACTTTATACAAATTGAACAACTCCCATTTCTCCCTGTCCCCAGCCCCGGTAACCACTGTTCTATTCGCCACTTCTTTGAGTCTTACTATTTTAGATTTCGCATGTAAGGAGAATCATGTAGCATTTTTCCTTCTGTACCAGGCTTATTTCACTTAGCATAATATCCTCCAGTTTCATCCAGGTTGTTGCAAATGGCAGGATTTTCTTCTTTTATAAGGTTGAATAATATTTCTTTGTATGTTTATGCCACATTTTCTTTATCTGTTTATCTGTCCATAGGTATGTGGGTTATTTAATATAGAAGTGATTTGATACCTTTGGGACCCACCAATGGAAGTATTGTAGGCCAGCATTGTCCTAAATGTGTTCCTACAAGTTCTATCTTGTAAATTTTTGATAGATATCACCAATGGAGAGGTGGAGATATTTCCCATAATCAAATAAGTTCTAGAAACACGGAAACACATTATACATGTGTCTCTAATGCAGGACTTCTCAAAGTTTGAAATATGCCACCATATGAACCTCCAAGTTCATAGTGTAGTGTGTTGTACCTCTCAAATGGATTTGACTTAAGCACTTTTATCCTTCAGAATTTCTCATGATGAATTTCTTAATAATGATGGGAAGACACTTTTGGGGAAATGGTGATCTGAGCTGTTCTGTCTGAAGTTGGCAACTCTACCCATCACAAGAGAATTTTATGCTGCCACTCTGATGATAACACTCTAGTCATGAAGAGGTGGCCTTGAAATTATATTTGATACCATTTCTATATTCTGATGGCAACTCCTGAACCATGGCATATGTGGTAGACTTAGGAATGTGCTGCCCAGAGTCCCCTTCAAGGAAGGATTTGCTGCCCAGCTGCAGTGAGCAAACAGCCTCTCAGGGTTTGCCTCAGATGCAGAAGCACCTTGCCCAGGGCCAGGCCCTTCCCATGGCATGCCCTACTAGATGGCAGGGAATGGCATGGTCTCCAGGCACACCCATTGGGTTAGCGTGGAACACTCTGATGAGCAACTTTACTCCCTGCCAGGCTACCTGCAGTTAGTCAGGCCTGCTTGGCAGTCCATCTCCTCCTTACGCAATTTTGCTTCTCTGTCACACCTTTTGCGTCACACTTATTGAGCCATAAATACCCACATATCATGTCCTAAACTCCAAAGTGAAGAAGCAATGATAACATGGGGTTTTGGAGCTGATTCATCTACCCTTAAGCAAATAACTGAGGACCCCTTCAGTAGGTGGTAGTTGAAGTGTAGACAGCTTCTGGCACAAACTGGAAGTCTGGCTGTTAGGTTTTCACTGGAAGCAGATTGGGGCAGTAAACCAGCAGAAGGGAGGCACTCAGGTGTGCAGTGCTTTAGCATTTGAGACATGGGAAGGAAATCAGAACTACCAGGCTAATGATATTGATGACTTTTGCAAAGCATCACTAGCATGCCACAGAAAGATAACGAACATCACAGGGTGAGCAGGACATTGAGTAAGAAATTTCAATTTCAAGAAATTGAAAGCCCAGTATAATAGACAAAAGGCCACTTTGGGTACAGAGGAATGGCCGAGAAAGTTAAGGACCAAACCCAACCAGACAGGCTAGATTTAAATATGGTTAAATACCCAACCGAGGTAGGTAGGTAAAAACCAATGTCAGGGCTTTGGGAAAAACCAGATCCTTGACACATAGAAAGGGACATAGAAATTAGCAGATGCTATAATTTTGTGAGTATCAGTTGTGGGAAAATTTGTCACATGGAGTTTGCAACAAGCCCCACTGAGAGAACTGTAACTCTATGCTATTCACAACACAGAAACATACACCTGAAAAACAAACCCTGACATGATACTAAACTGTTGGAGGGACAGAATGCCTGAGCATGGGCCACCAAATGACTGTAAAGCCAGAACTGAACATTGTAGCTTACATCATATCAGATATACCAAATCCTGCAGCCCACAGTTGATCAGCAACAGTTGACGATAAGATGGAAGCTCTATATTTGGCATCAAGCATGAACATGGATACAGCTCAGACTCCCACGTTAACTACCACTGTTGAATGAGTGTGCTTCACTCAGTTACACCTGTGTGTGTGAGGGATCCTTTATGAATAGCTGAAGAAGCAAGGTAAAAACTGAGTATGGTGCACAGAGGAACTGGCTTTATACACAGTGCAGATGCACTGACTGCCTTAAGGAGAGGCTTCCATGATAGGGGTTAGAGAAGGCCTTTCAATGGGAAGAGCTCTAGGCAGAGCACCTGGCAATTTCCTTTCCTTGTTGGAGAAGAGACCCAAGTTTATAATACATGTGAACTGGTGGATAGCACTGATTGACCAGTGCTGGAGATCAGGAAGAGAACAGACTAGAAGATCAGGGGCAGGAGAGTGGAATTTAGTCACGTGGATGGATACATGGGAATGAGCATGTAGTGTGAAGATATTCTTGTGTGTTTGTTCATACCCACCAGACAAAATGATTTATCCAGTTAACAGCAACTAGTCTCTGTCACTGGCTACCTCAGTGCTGGAACAAAGGGACATGATTTAAGTGGCCACAGGGCAGAGATGAAGCAAAAGCATGGGCCCACTAACACAAACCCCACTTATCAAGGCTGATTTGGCTATTGCTGTAATCAAACACCAAGGCGCTCACAATAGAGGCCATCACCAAGCCATTCCTTGAGGGCATACAAATTGGCCACTTAGTGGCATGTTGCATGCTTTGCTTCCCTTCATCCTGGAAGGACAATGTGTAGAATAGACATATCATGTATGGGTTGACTTTCCCATAAGGATTAGGGCCTTTACCCATAAGGCCTAATCCAACACTACTTTTCAAGTATGGAGTGCTTGATCCAATGGCATGGAATCCCACAAATACCAAATTAGGCTGGGATATTCACATTACAGCAAAGAAAGTGTGAGAGTGAGCCCATGCCCACTGGTCCTATCATATACCATGGTACCCAGAAACAGTTAGCCTGTTAGAACATCAGAGAGACCTGCTAAAGGCATAAAGTACCAGCCTGAACAAGAATCTGTAATCATGGGGTCCCATCTTTCTCTGCGTAGCATATAAATTGAAGCATTTATAGGGCATTGCGCCTCCAATAGCAAGGATATATGTGTGTAGGAACGAAAGGGTAGAGGTAGTAGAAATCTCTCTTACCATCACTATCTGTCACCCACTGGGAGCCTTGTGCTCTCCATCCCCACACCTCTGGGCTCTACTCGTTTAGGAGATCTGGTTCCCAAATGGGATAAAACTTTCAGTGTCAGGAGACACAGCAAAAGCCCCTTAAACTGTCAGCTACAGTTGCTACCTGAACACTTTGAACTTGTGTCTGGTGCCCAGCAGGAAAGAAGAGAAGTCACCATGATCTTCAGGCAGGAGCAATGATCCTGACCTTCAGGAGAATGAAGGGCTGGGAGGAACACACACACAACCCAGGTGATCCACTTGGTACTCCCTTGCCCAATTTGACTGCCAATAGACAAGGACAGTTACTCTGGTCTGTGAAGAGCATAGCAACCAGGTGCTCCAGTCCCTTGAACAGATAACCCTTTGAGGCAGAGGGGGTAACTGAGACAAGGGCCACCTAGACTGTACAGTGAAAGAGACTGGACAGTGCTGCCCCAACTATGGCAGCAGGGACCACAGTTCAACCCATTACCCTCCCTCTTCTAATTTCCCCTCAGGAGGAGGGGCTCCTGGGATCCGGGTGTACACAACAGAGTGGATATGAAGGGCACTATACTAGGCATAATTACAGGGCCCAGATTCTCCTCTAAGGCTGGACTTGCTGCCCAGCCTATGAGTGATATAGTCATCAGCTCCTTCAGGGCTGGCTTTAGCCTAGAGAGGTACCTTAAGGTCATGCCCTTCCCTGTACAGACAATGCCTGGTGACCAGAGGAGGCGGAGGTACAAAGGTCTATCCATTGGCTCTGTGCGGAGTGCTGAAGGGCAATAGTCAATCCAGAGCTTGCTGCTGGGTGGACAAAAGCTTCATGGAGTCCGCCTCACAGCTCAATGTCTTTTTAAGTTCGGTCATGTTCCTTCCTCATTTTTTCCCACACTAATAAGAATTTTGCACCCCAAACTCCATCTCAATGTTTGTGTTTGGCAGCACATAAGCAGTAGGAATCAGCCAACAGCCTTAGCACTGAACACTAACATACACCAGAAATTTTGCTGCGTGCTTTGTATTCACTGAGTCTTGTTTTAGCTTAAGGAAAGCGATAAATCTGTAGGATAGACATTCTTATTGTCACCACCATTTTACAAATAAAGAAACATGAGACACAGAGAGCTTATACAATTTGCCCAAGGTCATATTTTTAGGAACTCCAGAGCACATGTACTTACTCACCATATACATTAAAAATTAAAATAACTTGAGATAAGATTATCTGGAAGAGCTTTGTAGGCTCCAACACATTACTCAAACAGTAGTCAGTCACCATGTGTAAGTGCCAGAATCCCTGCAGAAAGGTGATGACACACTCATATTCAGATGTTTAAGGACAGATTAATGAAGAAACTATTTGCAAGCGTGTGGACTGAGTATAGGGAAATCATCAGAGATTGTGTAGTGTCCAAGGCAGGGCTGGTGACATGGGGTGTCCTGCCTACCCCCAGGTCTGAAGGAAGGAGGTGAGAAAGTGATCAAAGGGATTCAGAAGCAGAGAGAGCTCTGTAAGATCTGACAGACCTTAGATTGATGATGAAGAGGAGCCAGAGAAATACAATCGCTGACTTTCTCCCTCCTCCCTTCCTTGGCTCATCTCCTGCTGCTCCCCACTGGCTGAACCTACCCAGGAGCCAGAAGTCTGCACAGGTCAGGTCAGCCTTGCCTGGGCAGAAAGCAAGATGGGGGCGGGGAGGTGAGGGGCAAAGAGAAACTGTCTAGAACACACAGTGAGGTCCATGGCAGGTGAAGAAGCAGGATTAAGGCAGATCCTCAAGTAAGACCTCTCCACTGGGAGTGGAGAATCAGGGCTTGAACCTCCCAACCCTATCTCCAAGTGTTTCCAGACCTAATACTTTTCTTACCACACTGTACATAGTTACTTTCACAGCAACCACACGGCCTGAGAGGGCTCCTGGTTGACTTACTCACATGCTACTTATTTCATTTCCCTCCAAGCCACCCTGTACATTCCAGCTGACTTGCAGGGGGATGATAATCCACCCCTATGAAGGAAGGAGAGTTCATGTACCTCCTTAAATTCATGTACCACCTTCATTTTCTAGAAACTTCCCATATACCAGGAAAATATAAAGCAAAACCTGCTAAAACTTAAGAAGATTTTCTTCCCTGAGGGGCCAAATGAGTGTGTAGAAGTGAAAGAAAATCATGGGCCCCTATGCTGAAAAAACTGGAAAATTCTGTCTGTTATGAAAGCAATTTGCTAGAATGTCAGAGATAAAATAGAATTGGTCTTAACAAAAGGGAAGGAAACAAGGAAGGGATGGCACAATGGACTTCTATTTCGTACCTACAATAAGCCAGCCATTGTACTAATCTCCTCATGAGAATATAGTAAGAACATATAATGGCCATGCAAATTTGGCTATTCAGGATTCATTCCTCTTCCATCTAGAAACAGAAACTAGAATCTCCTTTGGGAAATTTCTCTTTCTTCGTTCTTAACTCCCAGATGTAAGATTAGGGCCTGCCTGGCTCCCGCTAACCAGTCTCCTGCATTAGTTTACTGTGGCTGCCATGGTAACATGCCAAACACTGGTAGGCTCAACCACCAGAAATATTTGTTCTCATTTCACATTTCACAGCTCAAGGCATTGGCAGATTCCGTATCTTGTGAGGCCTCTCTCATGGCCTGTAGATGCCCATCTTCTCCCCTTTATCTCCACATGGTCCTCCTCTGTGCGTTCCCTAATCTCTTCTTGTAAGGACCAGTCAGTCCTATTATATTAAAGCCTACCTCGATGACCTCCTTTTTACCTTAATTACCTTCTTAAAAGCTCTACCTCCCTAGACAGTTACTGGAGGGCAATAGGACTTCAATACTTAAATGTGGGAGGGGACGCAATCTAGCTCACAAGACTCCCTATGGGAACAGTGATTGGTTTAGGGATAGAAAAGTATTCCATTCAGGCTCCAGGAGACTCAAGGAAATGTTCAGACTTCTGGGAAAGAGGAGTTTCCTGGTTTGTCAGTGTGCAGATATGAGGCTTAGGGTTCCTGCAGCCATTTCTATACCACCAGGAAAGCCAACTCCGGATGAAGTCATCGTACAGAGAAAGGAAGAATAAAGGATTCAGGGAAATTATACCTGAGTGTAATGTTTAAACCTCTAGGTTTCCCCTTGACTTAAAATACTTGAGCCCATAAATTTCCTTCGGGCTTAAAACACTTTGAGTTAACGTCTGTTATGGTCAACATTAATATTCCTAATTGATATAATATTATTTATTTTTAAGAGTCACATAGCTAAGAACTAAAACTTATGTCCATCTCTGGTAGATGCTAATGTTATGGCATTCTCCACCATACCACATTTACTGTTTTCTTTCTCTAGAGAACTACAGGTTGCAAGCCAGTTACAACTATGGCCTAAACTCTATTGTGCCTCTAGTATCTATCTATTTACGCTCCCTATCCTTCCAGAGTCCATACATTTTCCACACCTCCAAACCCACTGTGCATGAAAAAGCTGCTCTGAAGTCAGTTCAGCCAGTAACTCTCTGTTCCAAAGTCTAGAGAAGAGCCTGGATTCCTGAAATACCCCCCATCTTGACTAAACCTCCTAAAGACACTGAAATCTTAACATTTCTCTGATTCAGACTTATTTTGAAAGGGCAATGACTTTATTGCCATCCTTTGATTCAATTGAATGCTACATGTTTACTGTGTCGGTACCCTGCCCCATCTTGTAGGACCTGACAACAACGATTCTGACATGGTTCCTGCCATGGGGATGTGCTCATCGATCACAGCAAGGGAAATCTCCAATGAGCTAAAAACATACAAATAGAAATAATCAGAAACAGGCTCTTTCATAGATTATGAATAAATATCTTTTTCCAGAAAAGCTAAGAGGAGCACACGGCCTCAGATGTGTGGGTGCTATCATCTTTGGATGGAGAGGCCAGATTCGTAAGCAGTCCTATTGACCTCCAAAATCTGTTACAAGTACACATGGCATTTTCCCACCACTGACTTTAAAATGCTTTTACCACAATTACAATGAAAAACAGGTATGAAAAAACATAAAGCTGTCTGGGAATCTAACATATGATACTCTGTACTGAACATATCTGTACTTTGCTCCCTTCGTCAAAGAAAAAGAGTAAGTCCATAACCATAACAAGTATTCAGTGCAAGGAAAACAACACAGAAAACCATGAAAGAAAGAAGAATGACAAAGTTTTTTTTTTTTTTAGGAAAGCCATTTCTTCAATAATAACATGTTTTCTGTTAAAACTTAATTTTTATTAAGTCATAACAGTATACATTTATGGGGTACAATGTGATGATTTGCTATGCAATGTGGAATGCTTAAATCAAAATGATTAACCATCAATTCACTTATTTCTTTTGTGTGGTGAGACATTTATAATATACTCTTAGTTGTTTTGAAATGTACCTTTGCCATCTGCACATTACATGAGAACACTTCTGCACTGCTTGTGGGATTGCAAACTAATACAGCCTTTTTGGAAAGACATATGGAGAATTCTCAAGGAACTAAAGTTGACCTATTGTTTGATCCTGCAATTCCATTACTAGATATCTACCCAGATGAACAAAAATTATTTTACAATAAAGACATTTGAACAGAATGTTTATTGCAGCCCAATTCATAAATGCCAAGTGGTGGAAGCAGCCCAAATCCCCATAAGCCCATGAATAGATTAACAAATTGTGGTATATGTATACCATGGAATAGTATGCAACCATAAAAAGATGGAAACTTTACATCTTTCATGTTTGCCTGGATGGAGTTGGAACATATTCTTCTTAGTAAAGTATCTCAAAAATGGAATAAAAAGTATCCAGTGTACTCAGTAGTATTATGAAACCAATATATAATCACTGACACATTTATACGAATGATAAAACACAAATCTAGTCCAGAAAGAAGGAGGAGAGATTTTTTTTTCTTGAGCTAATTTTATTATGTGATTTATAAATTGAAGAGACTAGATTTCCTTTTGGTTTTGAAATAATGTTCTTATATAAGCTGAAGATTAAAAACTACTAGCAAAAAAACATGCTTGAGAGGACCCTGGATACAAACAATTTGAGATCTGGAGGACCTAGAAATTTTACAAGGATGATGTCCAAATGCCAAATTCAATTATATCTTCCTCTTATTGTTTTTATTACAATCAAATTTTCATTGAATAGCATATGGGGCAGATTATTAAGTGTTATGAGAATTATAAAATTTACTTGAATAGCCTCTTCTATTGCAAAGTTTATAGTTTAGAAGAAACCTCATCACTTGGTACTGGTCTACTGAATCATCTTGGAAAAATAGATGGTTTGTTTGCTTCCATTAAAATCAATGTAACAAATAGTCTGCCCATATAGAAATAAACTTTACTGAAGCAGCTTTGGCTAAGGGGATGTACTTTGCTTGGATTAGCCCAATTTGAGTGGAAGCATCCTGACTACAATAGCCAGACAGAGAATACCAAGTGTGCCCCTTATCTAGAGCAATGCCTGGAGAGATGCTTTGACTGAGACTCATTCAGCCTCTACAGGAGATGAAAATGGCATCCATCAACCTCAGCCTAACCACCTTCACTGCACAGGGGAATTCTGGTTGTGTATTTCCAGTTCCCTCTCCCTGTGGCTCCAGGAGAATTCTTCAAGGGGTGCAGCTCAGAAATGGCCCTACTGGATCTCTCTTGTACCCAGGTTCTGCTTCTCCTTTTTCATGACCTCTGTATGGTACCCTATAGTAGTCTGTATGGGAATGTTCACCTACCCATTAAGGTCTCAGATTACCAATATGCATTTTTCCAAAACTCTAAATTCTCTTTAAATAGGAAGCTCTATTTAAAAGTGGTCACCTTCTTGCAAAACTATCTACTGAATGTCTTGTGACAACAATTTTGTGTCTAGGAAGTAGTTTCTCATTCCAACCACATACCTGAAAACTTCCTTTCCCCTCTGAGCCCTCGCTTGTCAGCTGCCTCTCTCTGTGGCCCATACTGTAGTGATGAGGGAGGGAGCAGAAACCAACATCAACCCCGGATGC
This sequence comes from Perodicticus potto, assembly GCA_963574655.1. Lineage (NCBI taxonomy): Eukaryota > Metazoa > Chordata > Mammalia > Primates > Lorisidae > Perodicticus > Perodicticus potto. Next base: position 67,873 of record CAUYRH010089164.1, on the reverse strand, counting down.
TATAGTTCACTTTGCTGTTTTACCACCTATTTCCCATAAATTGTGTGAGCTAAATATGCACCTGAAAATTTTGGATGTTACTGAGCAACATTCATATATCTGGAAAAGGATCCATGTGAGGAACTATGGAGTAATAAGATGGTACCTACTTTTGGGAAAAGACAATTTATCTGGAAAGCCAAGCCAAATAAATAGCATAAAATATACTTAGGTAGCACAAGAGGTTTGATATTCCTAAGAATTATGTCTGAAGACTTTCTTGCATGCCTAAATATATATATCACACAATTCCACTCATAAAATAGTCAAAAATATTTAAATGGCACTTCTAAATATTTGAATGATTTTCTCTATCGAGGATAAAAATTATATATAATATATCCTATTTCTACCTATTTCTTCTGGCTAAGTACAATCACTTCTTTATAACTCTTCAGTCACTTTTTACTTTCAATGTCAGCACCATGTTTCTTTTTTGGGTGGGGGAGGATAACTACATTCAAAAGCAAGTTTTAAACTACAGTTCCTGAGTATACAAAGAAAGATAAGATACAGACCATCAGTGATCAACTAGATTCAGTCACTAGCCATTTACCTCACAGTTCTTAGAGTTTAAAACCAAATGTGTATATGTTCAAACACATTTTATTAGTTATATTTTCCTCAAATTTCAAATTATTACCCATCATGGACCTTTCAGTTTTTTCAAAGTTGATTGAAGCTGTATGCATTAAATCTATGAATGCCAAACTCAATTACTTAGGCTCAGCGGGAAAATGGATGAAAAGTGCTTACCCTAAGTGTTTAGGCAAGTTTTTTGGTAGAGAATGGATTTGAACTTCAATACAGGTAAAGTTAGGCAGGTAGAGAAGAACATCGATTGCAGCCATGACTATGAACCTCTCTAGTCTCCTGCTACAGGGGTCTGTGTTCTGAAATTCACCACTGAATTTGTGCTAAGACCATGCTACTCATGAGCTGTTTTCAGCTAATTACTGAGTTTGGCAAGAAATCTAGGGAAGGAACGGTGCTGATAGATATGGGACTCATATTCCTCTGGTAGGCAACTTAACCTCCTGTTGACCTTGTGAAAACTTCTACAGAACTGAACTGTAGCCTGAGAGGTTCTTTCCTTCCCTCTCTCCTCCTATGATATGTACCTATATTAAGTTGGACAGTGCTCCCAGCCTCCTCTTGTTCTCTCCCAATTTTCTCTGGTGGCAAATCTTTTACATGTCTAATCCCATTGTGGTATTTGCTTTCTGACTGCTTGGGTGAACACAATTATATTTTAACCTGTTTTAGAAATTTGGGAGAGAATTTTTGATTTTCATGATTGTGGGGTGGTAGCATAGAGCTATTAAACTTTGTGAATGTGGTCAAAGATCCAAAGTCCTATGCAATGTATGGAATTAGCACTCCTGATGAAGAAGTTTTTCATGTCTTCTATAATTTCTGGATGTCTTGCCAGATACCCATATAGATGAAACAACTGTTTAGAATTACGCAAGCCAAGACCCTAATGCCCTTTAAAATATAAATATCGTGTATTTTTTCTTAGTTTTAATATGTTGAATTTTCTAGGAATGTAGCCACTTTGCAAACTGAGGGAAGAGTATCTGTAATGTTGAATTATTGGCTCACTATTTCAGAAAAATCACGTTGCCAATGGCACTCCCACTGGGGATATTTTAGTTACCAAAATAAACACCTGTAGTGATCTGCACTTGTAGGTCTTTCTTGATTATTCATATAGGTACAATTATGTCTTAGAATATACTTGCACCCAAAAAAGTGTATATGTTCAAATACATTTTATTAGTTATAGTATTTTCCTCACTTTTAAAAATTTTACATTTAGGGCATCACCTTGTCCTCTTGAATGTAGATGCAGGTATATTATTCAACATGCTTCCATTTCAGGATAAAACAGGGAGAAGTATAAATATCCAATATAAAAAAAAGAGGTGTCCAATTTGATGGTTTACCTTGGACTCAGAGTAAAAGAAGAGCAAGGTAAGTTTTGGAAGGAAGGTCATAAAGATAACTTGGCAGGGGTAGATGACTTTTTTTATCCCCTGTCCATAGTTCTAAAAGTAACTATCTTCCTCTTATAATCTTACTGTGACAAATTTATCAGGATTTGCAACGATTCCTGTGAACCTTCCTGACTTTTATTACAACACAGAACTTGAATCTTGGAAACCAAAGGCTAATGGGCCATGGGATCTCTGGAACATTGGGTTAAGCACACTGCTCTTTTAGCTAAATGAACCAAAGCTGACAAGCTTCTTACAGGACTTTGTGCAGGTGTGAGCCCACTTGCTGTGTGGAAGTTGTTGGAGGAGTCCAATAGCTCAGATATACCATGTAAGATCAGAGGGTCTGGAACCAATCAACTTTCCCAATCCCAATAACTGGTCTCACTTTCTTTGAACCAGATGGCCACCACTCCCAGATGTTACCTTGGTCTCATTTACACCTAATCCTCTGCGCTGCCAGTTTCTGGAGTCCACACCATGCCAGAAAAGTTAAGTTACACCTTGGGCTAAGAGCTGTTATGAGATCAGAATAATTTCTTACAAGATTAACAGAACACTCATATGTGATTCAATTCCTCTGGCTCCAATAAACATTTATAAAGTGCCCAAAGGGGGCTGTACAGTTCTAGACATTTTATAATAAGGGAATCGAATGTAGGAAAGGTTTGGTTTCTGCATTTTCAGCATGCAGCTGAGTAAAACCAAACCAAGTAAGTAACAAGAACAACAAACCTTTACCTAGAGAAGACTTACATTGTTAGGAAGAGAATTAACACCTCCCTGTCCTCCTAGGATTAATTAATTACATTTATTTCTTCGCAGATATACCTTCTAGCACAGATACTTCAAAGTCACATGCAGAGGAGGCAGCTCTCAACTTAATGAAAGAAAAGACAGCCACAGCCTCCAGGCCCATCTGAGAGGCCTTTATCAACGTCCCACAAGCTTGCTCATGTCTCTTTTGTAACATTGGCTACCAAAAATTAGATTCTGGGTTTTCTTTTTTTATTGTTTGGGATTCATTGAGGGTACAAAGAAGTAGGTGACACTGATTGCATTTGTCAGGTAAAGTCCCTCTTTTAATTGTGTCCCACCCCCAAGAGCTGTGCCTTCCACCATGACCCCCATCCCCTTCCTTCCTCTCCTCTCCCAGCTCTCTCACTCCCTTACCTGCCCCTTGGATTAGACCATCTACTGCCTTTATATTAGAATGGAGTACATTGGATTCTTGCTTCTCCATTATTGTGATGCTTTACTAAGAAGAATGTGTATTAACCTAGATCCTGGATTTTGAGTCACTTCCCCCATCAAAAAAAAAAGACCCTATAAATTAGTTGGTTATTTATGCCCATGGTAATTCATTTTAATTAGTAATACAATTTGAATTTTATGAAATTATGCTAAATGCTATGGTACTTTACTCCACATGCAATTGGCATCATCATATAAATAAACAATTATTATCCTAGCCTAACCGTTTCTTGCTTTAGGGAATAATATGTCTTCTCATTAAGTCTTTGCTATTCCTTTCCCTGGAGTTAAATAGACATAGTCCTTTTTATGTATTTTATACTCTGATCAAATGCAAAGGCTCATGAGGCCTCTGATAAGACTTGGTGAATCCTCTGTTGAGGTGAAATATTCCTGTCCTTTCTCCTCTTATCTCTTGGCCATTATATGTCTTCACCTTGTCTAGACTTTATGTAACAGTGCATTGCACTAGATGGTTACTAACTCCCTAAAAAAGGGACTGTGTCTCTGATCTCTTATTTATTCCCATCTCTTCCTGGTACCGTGGTGTTTTACAAGGAAGACAACCAAACAAGTGGCATATGTTTAAATTCTGGACCCAAAAGCCAGAGTTCCAGTTGACCATGTTACCCTTCCTCCTTCACTGCTCACCAACCTACTCCTTATCTCTCTTGTGATCATGCTTTTAGGAGCAAAGAAGAGATTTGGGGCTTGAATCTCCATTAAATACTTTTTTTTTTAAAAACCTAGAAGGCTTCATTATTACCCACTTTCTCTTAGTAAACACAGAAAAGAGGTTCCTTTTCCAAAAACAAGTTCATGTGGAGTGTCTTTTTGGTGTAAGTGGTCTGGGACTCAAACAGGGAGAAAGAAGAAAATATTTATCAAGTATCTACTGTGTGGCAGATAGGGTTGCTAATGTGACTATCTAATGGGAGAGGAAACTGATCTGCTGGTGGGAGTGACTTAACCAAGGTCAAACAGAGAAACCAGAATTAGAATGTAGCTAGACTGGCCCCAGGGTCCAGGTGCTCAATGCTAGGTTTGCCTTAGCCTTGGGGAAATGGGGAAAGCAGGGAGTAATAGTGGAGGATGTTCTACTAAAAAGCAGGATAACTTAAAAGAGGCACACACGGTGAGATGCAACTTGTTGCCTGTAAAATTCAGTTAATTGACATTGGCTGTGTATCCTGCAGTTGTACATTGGACTCCTTCCATGGTGTTAGTATCAGCTAACAAAGAATTTCCCCATATGATAGATGTTATTCACTGTAGAAAAACGATTTACTCACCGGTAACTTCACCACAATTATTCTTAAATATGTAGACAGCCCAACCTTTTCTCATGGGTACCTTCTATACTTAAGCATAGACAATATCTTATACATATTTTGTCTCTTCTGTCCTAAAGGCTGTGCCTTACGGTTAGAGGCTATCTGGCAGAAGGATCATCGAACCTGGAGAAGTCTTGAATTCTCATTCTGAACCATGAAGTGTTCCTTTTCAGAAAATGCTGGTCACCAATTCCTTTCCCATTCCTCTACCATTTTGTGCTCTTTAAACTGTCCTCCTGCTACCTCCTATGTGATTCTGTAGTTACATAAACCAGAAAATCCACTCAAGAGTGTGGCGACAGAAGTGTGACACCACTCCAGTAAAATATTTTAAAACTATTTGAACCATTATTGTTATTACTTTTAATTTTTTGTGCAGTAGAAAGAACCAAGAATTCAGATGTCTACAAGTTATAAGACTTAAAAGGGCATTTTATGAAAACCATAAGAAAGGATTAAATCTGCATTACGGAAAAAAGATTGCATGCAATTTACTTTTAGATAGAATGTATGTTATCCTGCTATCCTTATACCCACACTCACCGCCCATTCGATATTTGATTAAATTTGGCTCAAGAACAATTTCACAGCCTACAACATTTCAAAGTCCTTGCCTGATTTATAAGAAGTCCCGAGACTTCCTTTTCTACCGTAAGCAATACACTGGGTACCGAATAGAACATCTGTTCTACTCTCATTCATGCATTTCATCCCTCAAGTCTTAGAAACTAAGTGGAATTGACTTCATCCACAGGTCCACACGTGAGCCGTGGTTAACCTAAGTTAGTCAGCAAAATCCCATCCTCTCTGTCATAGTGACTTAAAAATTGGTCTATCACCCCAACCTAACCTAATCAGCTTATAGCATTTGCATGGGCATGACAATTTGATCATTGTGAAGGCCAGGACTTTTGCAGATTTTGGTAAAAGAGAAGCTCTCTTTTTTTCCAAATGAATGATGTGGTGAGCATGACAGCCATCAATCAGTCTACTGAGAAGGAAGCCAGTGTGAGAATGGTATCAACGTGCCTGTCTGTGAGAATGGCAAGCATGCATCCAGAACCTTGATCAAACTATGCCTGAAGTTCATGATACTGGTGGACTTTTGAGTCACATGACTTAAGAAATTTCTTTTGAAATTAAGGTCAGATTAAGTTTCTACTTCCGCAATCAAAAGTAATCTAATAAACATACACTCATCTTCAGCATCCTCAAGAGCTGTCTCTGCTTCAGTCTAAGACATACCATATGTGCAACTTGGCCCTTTCATAGATTCCAAAAATGTTATAGCTCATGGTACCTCTCCAGGCTTTAATAATGTCGGTGAAAAATCAGAAGGTCAGGAGGGTGGCAGCATCACTCACCAATGAGCTTCACCATCTTGCTGGGTCTTCATCTTTTCTCTCCCTTTACTGGGCCTTTTCCTCCTCTTTCCTATTTCGCTTCGAGCAAAATCTAAAACCTTTATCATATAGGTTATAAGAGCCGGCCCTCTGTTCCTCTGGTCTTGATTCCCACCACTAGTTCCTCTCCTGCTACCGTGGCTTCCTTTGCCTTCCTCCAAATGCCTTCTCACCTCAGACCTTTGCATTTGCTCTCCTGCTGTCCAAAATATTCTTTCCCCAGATGTTATCTACATGGCCTTTTCCTGAAATCCATCCAGATGTCTACTGAACCATTATCTCATCTGAAAAGACTACTAGATTAGCTAGTATGAAATAGCTTTTCCTTATTGTATTACTTTCCTTGCTGAAAATCCTAGCCCGCATTATGTAATTTGGTTTCTTCTCTCTTCCATGCACAGAATATAAACTCTAAAAGAGTAAGAACTTTTTGTTTTGTTCACTGTTATACACAGAGCCTGACATGGCACTGATGCTTAACTAGTTGTTGAATAAATTGAACGAATGAAACTTTCCTTCTCTCAACATGTTCCAAACTGTGTGTGTGTGTGTGTGTAGCGCGGGGAATGTTTTGTCTTGTTTTCTCTCTAAATTAGAGAGGTGGTGTCTGTGACATACGGGCCATCCCAAGAAAAGTTTATAAAGTGCACATTTTCAGAATCTGATGATCTCAGAATTCATTTAGCAATTCTGCAATGTTTCGGAGCAGGAAGAGCATCTTTCTTGCTGGAGAGGTCTAGACATAGTGTTTCTCAGTAATGCATTTGCTCGCATTGTCCACCTCCTAAGAAAATGTGCCTGCACAAATGCACTCTGCCTGCCTGGTGTGAAGCGTCAAGTGGTGTATAATTGGGATGGTTTTACACACAGGCCTGGGAGGAGAGTACCTGTGAGTATGTATCAAGTCTCTGCAGTGAGTGCCCTTTTAAGAACTTTGCCATCTTATGGTAAAAAATGCTCAGGAAGGGCGTGCCCTGAGCTACCCCTGCAGCAAACTTTCTTTCTTGAGAGGCATGTTTTAATCAAACAGAAGATGGGAAAGAAGAAGGAGTTAGTGCCTAAAAGGAACTAAAGCAGAGTGAAGTATTGTGAAGAGGGTGATCGTGTTTGCTGAGACTGAAGACAGCAATTTTCTTGGATAAAGTTTACCTGTGTACTGGAGGGTCCAGTGATAGGACAAGGAAAGGAATGATTGATACATGTCCTGAGTTTCTCAGTAAATAACTCCATGACTCTGGGCACATTGCTTAACTTCTCTGTGCTTCAGTTTCCTTAGGTGTTAAAGAATCGGGTTGGATAGGTGGTAACTAGTGTGCTGGCTTCATCTCTGGTTTTCAGGGCCCGGTAGAAAGTTGCTAGGGTGTGGACATGGAGAACCATTACTGGCATTGATGTGAAGGGTTCAAGAAACACACAGAAGTGAAAAATGAGTGTATATTCTCCACCTCACAAGGCAATAGATTGTGAAGTACACGAACAGTATTACACCGGAAAAATGTGATAGGAAGGGGCAGCGTCTGTGGCTCAAAGGAGTAGGGCGCTGGCCCCATATGCTGAAGGTGGCAGGTTCAAACCCAGCCCTGGCCAAAAACTGCAAAAAAAAATGCAATAGAAAAACTGAGGTTCATTTTTTTAATTTTTTTTTTTTTTTTGAGACAGAGTCTCACTATGTATGTTGCCCTCGGTAGGGTCCTGTGGCGTCACAGCTCACAGCAACCTCAAGCTCTTGGGCTTAAGCAATTCTCTTGCATCAGCCTCCTGACTAACTGGAACTACAGGTACCCACCACAATGCCTGGCTATTTTTTTGGTTGCAGTTGTCATTGTTGTTTAGCAGGCCTGGGTCAGGCTCAAACCCCTCAGCCTTGGTGTATGTGGCAGGCACCCTACTCACTGAGCTACAGGTGCCAAGCCAAAATGAGGTTTAATTAGTAGCTTTATAATAGTCAAACAAGAATCCTAAGAAATGTTTCATTCCTTAAGCAAATACAGACATCAGTTGAATCACACTTTATTCCTGACTCAGTCTTGTGTATTGTTGATAAAAATACATGGTATTGATGCTTTTAGACTGAATGTGAGGTGGAGACAAAGACAGACTGTCCTAATTCCTATGTATTTGTTGGGAACCCTTTGCCCAGACTTGCTGGTGTCAGATGAGATCAGATACAGGCTGCAAAGAGTGACTGCTGCCCCTTTGGAAGGAGCTTCATTAACAGAGAGGTTGAATGCAGCTTCTTCTAGGCCAAAGACTGGCCATGCTGAGAGCTCTTCTTGATGAAGGGGTTTCAAGTCCTGAGTTTCTGTCATGGCTCTATGTTTGTCCAACCAGGGCCATGGTTTTTCCAAACCTAGGAAGAACCAGCTCCTCCTTAATGTGTGAAATCTGCCAGTGGCCACCTTTGGGGCAACCGTGTAACTGATGTCTGTTTGACACAACAGCTTTATGGAAATGCACGTACAATGTTGCATGCATATTTCTTGGATTTGACTTACTGCTGCTGAAGTCTGAGCCCCAAATGCAATTTAAAAGTTTCTCACGCCTGTATAAGAATTATGAACCAGGGGTGATAGAGCAACTGCTGCCTAGAGTTATGGGCGTGCAAAGCCACAGGCTAAAATCCCGGAGCTGACTGGCTGTGGGTTATATTGCACTTCTTGAAAAAGCGTGAGATCAGTGGCTGGGGAGTCACAGCTCATAAGGATGTGGGCATTTAGAAAGGCCCCCTCCCTGCCAGGTTGGACCTCATGGCCCTGACTTACGCTAAGCGGCCTTAATGCGTGCACATTTACACAAGCACGTGTGCAGGGTGCTGGGAAAATTCCAGCCGACTGCTGTTCCTTCCTGACTGTGTCTCATCTTTTCCTCAGTGGCGACACAATGAGAACGAATGCCGTAAGCCATAGGTGATGCACATATTTTTCTCTTTCTCCACCTCCCTGTTAGTCTAACTCTCTGGCATTTTGGAAACTGTTTCCAATTATTTCAACTGAGCATTTGTACAAGACTTCATTTTTTATTCTCCCCCATTTTATTACCATTCTCTCCAAATGTATATTATGGCTTCCTTCTCTCTCTCACCATGCCCTCACCTTCTCAAAGCATCTGTCAAATCTTGCAAACTTCCTAATCTTGTTCAGCATTAGCATTTCTAGAAATAGAAACATGGGGGATACAATTGTAGAACCCAAAGGATAAATAATTGCAGAGAGACGCTCTTTAAAGATAAAGGAACCCTTTTCCCTCCTATATATGTGTGTACGTATATACACACACACATATCTATCTCACTCTCACACGTGCACACTTCAGTACATGCAGTCAAAATACCTTTTGCCAATTTTACACAAACATGACCACTAGGGTCCTGAGCTTAGGAAGGTCCTTTGAGCATCGTTAACTTCACGGTAAACTCACTCCCAGTAGACTTGGCCACTTCCTTATTTTGTTTATCATGTTCTTTGTGTTTATTTCAATTATAGCATTTATCCAAGTAAGTAGCATAAATTACTTTTCACATTTTCTCAGTGCTAAAATATTAGCAGGAACTATATACTGCCAGTTCCTGGAATCCCAATACCATAAGAGTAGTTTTTCACTGTTTTAATACCAAGGATTTATTAATTGAAAGCATAAAAATACAGTTACTCTAAGTAAATTAATCTTCTAGGTTTTGTTGTAGGGATATAGACTTCCCAGATGCCAAAATGAATAATGAAGCATTGCTATAGTTGCCAGGAAGAAGAAGGGGAGGGATGCTCTGAAGTCCAGGCAGCCCTGACACCTTGAGTTGAGAAGCTAACATTCTGCCCTTAACCTGGCATATTGTCTGTGTCTGCTTCTAGAATCCCTGAAACCCACCTGCGGGTGTCTAAGTTCAAATTCTCAAAGCATTCAATTGCCTCACCTCAGACAACTGTCATCTTGCCTCTCCCATATGTTAGTCCTATCTGCTGGGTGGGTCATAAAAATGGATATAAGAATGACCAGTTAAAATGTGTCCTACCAGCAAGGCCTATGAACTCAAGCTCTCCTCAGAAAACAGTGAGCCATGTACACCTGAGCTGGCGGGTTCGAATCCAGCCCGGGCCCGCCAAACAACAATGACGGCTGCAACCAAAAAATGGCCGGGCGTTGTGGCAGGCGCCTGTAGTCCCAGCTGCTTGGGAGGCGGAGGCTGGAGACTCGCTTTAGCCCAGGAATTGGAGGTTGCTGTGAGCTGTGATGCCACGGCACTCTACTCAGGGTGACAGCTTGAGGCTCTGTCTCAAAAAAAAAAAAAAAAGTACTTAATATTTCATATTTCTCAGAACTTTGTATCTGAAACAATGCACATATTGAGTATGACAGGATTTAAAACATGGGTGGAAGTATGGAGAAGTATGTTCCCATCACAGATCTAAGAGTGATATGTTCAAAAGTTCCATTTCAAAATGTGACAACACTTCAGGAATATGAAAGAGAAAAAGTTCACGTAACCATATTTCGCCTTTATGGTAACTCCATCTACTTCAAAAGAATGCTTTTATAAATCAGTAAAAATAAGAGAGTCGCTCAAATTCACACAGAGAAAAAAATCAACAGTTTTTTCAGGAGCACAGTATGATGAGGGGCTGGAGGTCTTCCACAGATATCTCAGGAATCACTCCCCTTCCCACTGCTCTGTGCCCTGGGGGATGACCTCAAGTAATGCATCATTCCAGCTTCAGGCTGGGCTCAGATGACAAAAAGCACAACTAAGAAATCAGAGAGGAGACAAAGAGCAGGGCATTTGTTTCCCCCACTCTCTTTTAGCCTGGCTGTCATGGGGTGGTGTGAATGTAAACCATTTTGGAAAACTTTTCAGCAATATCTATTAAATCTGAACATTCATTAGTAGGACCCAGCAATTCCATGCCTAGGGACACACCCAAGAGGAAAGTGTCCTTCTGGCTGTCAAAAGACCTGGAATAGCATGATCACAGAACCCTAGTGTCAATAACCTCAAGTCAATAAACTAATCACATTTCCATCAAAAGTATATAGAGAAATTGTGATTGAGTTCTACTATGAATACAACACAGCCATGAGAGTGAATGTTCTGGAAGTATCCATAACAACATAGATCAATCTCACAGATGTGACACTGAGCTAGGGAAGCCAGATGTAAAAGAGGTATCTTGTACGACTCCATTTCCATGAAGTATAAAAATAGGTAAAACTGATCTACGGTGCCAAAAGTCATGATAGTGATTGGTTTTGCTGGTAGATATTGATTGGAAATTAACATGAGGAAGCTGTCTAGGGTGCTAGTAACATTGACTTTCTTGATTGGGCACTGGTTGCAAAGTTGTATTTCCTTGTGAAAAATCAGTTGAGCTACACATGCCAATGTACACTTTTCTTTATGCATATTATAATTGAATGTAAAATTTTAATCTTTTATTGAAACAATTGCTCATTTCTCTATAAAGTAGAAATAAAGGACAACAATTGGGCCCTACGGTTCAGAGCTAAAGAAATTTTCAGTCCATCAAGAACTAGTAATCCAAAAAATAAAATCATTCATGAGCCTCATAAGCAGAGGGCGATTCACTTGGGGAATATTTGTCTTTACTCTTTAAAAAGAAATATCTATCTAGCTGAAAGGGCATTGGACTTATACTCATAAGATCTTAGTTTCAGTCCCAATTCCACCCATCACTAGCTGAATGAAAATAGCTAAGTTAATTTCATTAATTTCACACATGAGGAGCCTGGGACACAAAGAGATTAGTAGTAACCTCTCTACTGCCTTAGAGAAATATTCTAAAGATCAAATCAAATCAAACAGTGCAGCCAGAGCAGCTTGTAAACCACACAGTGGTGTGCACCTATAAAACATCAGCTTTTATAATTAAGGAAAAGAGACAAAATAATACGTGGCGGAAAAAACAATCCTTAATGAAAAACAAAATTAAGAGAAAGAGACCAGAGAAAGATCCAGGGACTAATTTTAAGCCAAGGGATCCTGGTTTAGCTCTAAAATGTAGTATGTTTTATTAAACCAGAATATTATTTAAGAGATTCCTAATGGCACATATTGAAAATCAAATCATATGAGCCATGAATAAATGTAAACATTTAAAGTTTCCATTTTAGGTATTAAGAAGGTAGATTGGAACATTCTTCCTAAATGAATTTGAGACAATCAAAACTGTAACCCATTAGTATTAAAAATTCAAAACTTAGCTATTTTTTTTAGAAAAGACACACTATCAGGAAAGTATATACATCATGATGAACTATCATAACCCGTGTTGGTCCTGTGTCTGCAATATGTGTATGGGGCCAAAAAAAAAAAGAATGTTACCAACATCTCAGAAAATCATTCTTTCTACCCCCCAATCTCTACCCCTTTTCTATCTTGAAAAGTTAGTCACTAAGAAAACCCTTATAGTAACCACTACTTCTCTTTTCTTCATATAACACTTTCATGTTCTAAGCCAGCCTTCCCCACTTAATTTGCTATGGACGTCTTTCATGCTAATAAATTCATCACTCCTTTTACTGATTCTATTTTTAAAACAGAGGTACCTGAATATATTTTTGTAACTACTCAGATTTTAAATGTCTACTTGTCATCCATATTCATGTGAATCATTTTACTGTGCAAGTCCTCCTGAATGCCCCCAGGAGCCAGTCATTTAAATAAGCACAGGCATTTGCCCCAATTACATGGCTTTAGACCTCTGAATTACTTCTGATTTGCTCCTTTGTTTCTTTAGTGTGTAGAAATCTTGTCACCTGATATTTTTGCAAACCTGCTGCTCACTTCCAGCTCCTCTCCCTACATCAAAACACTGCCCCCTAGATGAACTTGTTTTCCTTATCTCAGACAAAATAACAATCACACAAAAACCTTGTCCTCTTTCCAGCCTGTAGAGAAGAACAACTGCGTTTCTTCTTTTTAAAAATGCAAATTCCTCAACCCCATGAAGTCAAAGGGTAATGATGAAGGAGAGAGTCTTTAGAGGATTGTGTGCTGTAAGTAAGGAACTACAAATCATGTTAAAATGAGGAAAGGCTAAGTGAACTGGAACAGCTTAGAAAAGATAAACCTAAGGAGAGGTTCGTGGGGATCTTCAAATATTGAAGGAAAAACCTGTATAAGCAGGAGTAGATTCACCTTGTCTCATGACAGGCAGAAAGAACCAAGAGGGACAAAGAAACAGACAAGGAAGTAGAGAGCTCCGCTCAACACCCACAATGACTTTATTTTTTTGAGAGAGTCTCATTCTATCACATTAGGTAGAGTGCCATATCATCATCATAGCTCACAGCAACCTCGAACTCTTGGGCTTGAGCAATCTTCTTGCCTCAGCCTCCTGAGTAGCTGGGACTACAAGTGCCCAACACAATGCTCGGCTAATTTTTCTATTTTTAATAGAGACCAGGTCTCATTCTTGCTCACCCTGGTCTCAGTTTTCAGCTCAAATGATTCACCCACCTTGCCTTTCCATAGTGTTAGGATTATAGGCATAAGCCACTGTACCAGGCCCCAAAATGACTTTCTAACAACCTAAGAGACTGGGAATTAACTGACTGCTTGTACATATTGTAAAGTCCTCTTTAATGACGTGTTATCTGTCTGAAAGGCTTCCTGCATAGAAGTGGAAAATGAGACTCAAAGTTTCCATACAAACAGCCTAAATGCCCACCAACCCAGGAATGGATTAACAAGCTGTGGTATATGTATAACATGGAATACTATTCAGCCACTAAAAAGATGGAGACTTTACATCTTTTATATTACCCTAGATGGAGTTGAAACACATTCTTCTTAGTAAAGTAACACAAGAATGGAGAAGCAAGAATCCAATCTACTCAATACTAATAGGAAGCAGGTAGATGATCTAATACAGTGGTTCTCAATCTTCCTAATGCTGTGGCCCTTTACTATAGTTCCTGTGGGTCATGACTTACAAGTTGAGATCTAATACTTGCCCACATAAGAGAAAACCTCAAATCAATTAAAGGTGGGTGGCAGGGGAAACAAGGGAATGGAGAAAGGGGAGAGGAGAGGGAGATGGGTGTGCACCCACTTAACAGGATGGATAATGTTAGGATGCATAGCACATCTCTTGGGGGTGGGACACAATTATAAGAGGGACTCTACCTAAGAAATGCAAACATTATAATCTAATTCTTTGTGCCCTCAAATTAACCTGAAACAATTAAAAAGAAAAAGATAGTTTCCATTCAGATCAAAGGTTCTATGATTCCATAAAATAAAGATCACAAAGTATTGTCTTTTACAAAAAAGTTTTAATATTTTTTTGCACTCAACAAAGAACAATCTTTCTAATCTGTTTTATCTTCACGAAATCTTTCTGAGTACTATTATTAGAGAAAACCTAAGTTTTCTGTAACATTAGCGTATTGACTTATAGAGCATGGGCTGAACTCTAGCTGGTACTGTGTCTCAAAGTTTAAATTTTCTTAGGCGGGGCATCTTGTTTTTGTATATACCCTATCAGACTTCATCTGTCCACTTTCCACATTTATTTTTCCTTCCTCACCAGTGACAGCACTTGAGTCTGTAATCCTGATTTACAGTGAGATGATGGAAAAAGAAAAATGAAGAAAGTAAGTGTGAGCCATGTATTAACTTCTGTAAAAGAGGCAGTTGTCTCTTGGAAATTCAAATGTGACAGTTGGCTTCCTGACTGACTAAAAATAAGACAGGCACATTCAGATTTGTCCTTGGGAAGCTCTTCTATAGAAGGAAATCACAGGTAATCCTTAGCAAATTTCTCAGTGGAAGAGAGAGCAGAAGAAAAACATTGCCATTGTAGGCTGGATTTAGGTTAGAACTAAAAGAGGGTAAGGAGAAATTTAGTAACAAAGTATGCAGCTAACATAGAGGTGCCAAAAAAAATACACATTTTTTAAAAAGGCAAAACGGTATTAAAGTTGTAATACTCAGTATATACAAATAACAAAAGATGGATATAAATCATGTTTGACTTCTGCACATTGCTACCGTAATACAATTCAACTTCAAATTCAACTTAGAAAACCATAAATAACATTTCATATACATTGTTTATACTGGGTAGATCTTTCAACTTTTGTTTTAAAACTTCAATAGTCTTAAACCCTAATTTGCAGAAGTTAGGGTTGCCCTATAAACCAGTGTGCCTGATATATGTCTATTGTCTTAGAGTCTCATTTGACTTACTTATTTATTCATTCAGGATCTTTAATTTTTCTTTTCTGGGGTCAAAATTTATAGAATGTAAATATAGCCATTATAAAATATACACTTCTATATCATTTAGTAAATTCACAATATTATGTAATCATCACTTCATTTAGTTTCAAAACATTTTTATCACCCTAAAGGGAAACCCCACACCCACTTCCCCCTCCTCCCAGGAGACCCTGGCACACCCTAATCTTGCTTCCTGTCTCTACGGATTCACCTCATCAGGATAATTCATAGAAATGGAATAACATGATACTTGACCTTTGTGTAGCTTCTTCACTTAGCATAATGTTTTCTACATTCATCAATGCCATGGCTTGTATCAAAACATCCTTTGTATGGCTGAATAATATTCTATTGTGTGTGTAAACTTCATTTTGCTTATCAATTCTTTAGCTAACAGACGTTTGAGTTGCTTCTGGTTTCTTAGCTCTTGTGAGTAGCACTGGCATGAACATTTGTATACAAGTTATTGTTTAAATACCTGTTATCAATTTGGGGGTATGTACCTACAAGTGGAATTGGTGGGCCATGGGGTAATTCTATGTTTAACTTTTTGAGGAACTACCAAAATGTTTTCCATGGTAACCTGGCCCACTGACATTAACACCAGCAACGTGTGAGGGTTGAAAATTTCCCTATCTTCTCATTAACACTTGTTACTTTCTCTTTTTTTTTAGATGTCCTAGAGTATGTGAAGTGATATCTCCTTGTACTTTTTTTTTATTTGCATTTCCCTAATGACTAATGATAGGGACCATCTTTTCCTGTACTTATTAACCATTTGTATATCTTCATTGGAGAAATATCAAGCACTTTGTCCATTTTTTAATTGGCTTTTTGTTGAGTTATAAGATTTCTTTATATATTTTGAATACTAGCCACCTATCAAATATATAATTTGCGAATTTTTCTACCATTTTGTAATTCATGTCACATCCTTGATACTATATTTTTATGTACACATGCTCTTAATTTTGATGAATTTAAATTTATTTTTTCTTTGCTTATACTTTTAGAATCCATTGCTAAATCCAATGTCAAGATTTATTCCTATTTTTTCTTCTAAGTTTTGTAGTTTTATTTCTTATATTTAGGGTTTTCATCTATTTTGAATATTTTTGTATATGGTATTAGGTAAAGGTCCAATTTCTTTCTTTTGAGTGTAGCTACCCAGTTTTCCCAACACAATTTGTTGAAAATGACTATTCTTTATCCCAAGAAAAGTTCTTGGCATCTATCTCAAAAATTAATTGGTCACTGATGTAAGGATTTATTTCTGGACTGTGAGTTCTATTCCACTGATCTCAATGCCTATCTTTATTCTAGTACCACAATGTGGTGATTTTCATAGGGATGTAGTAAGTTTTGAAATCAGTAAGTGCAGGTCCTCCAATTTTTTTCTTCACTATCTAGCACTAGAAAACAGTTTTCTAGTTATGAAACCAAATGACAAAGCAACAATAACAAAAGCAGATACAGTAGACATCACCAAGACTAAAAACTTCTGGGCTTCAAAGGACGTTTTCAAGAAAGTAAAAATATAATAATGAAGTAAATGAGACAAAAGCTATGTTGATTGGTTTGATGTAATGACGCTAGATTGTATTTAAAAAATCATCACATTGTACCCCACATATGCATAAATGTATTCATTATCTATGTGTATTTGACTTAATAAAAAAAAGTAAAAATACAGTGCACAGAATGGGAGAAAATTTTTCAGTCACGCATATGGCTATTGAATTCAGCATACAGAATTATTACAACACAACAAATAAAAAGACACATCATCCATTTTAAAATGAACAGAGGATCAAAAGAACCTAAATAGATGTTTTTCCAAAGAAAGCATAAAAATGGCCTGGTAAGCACCAGGAAAAGATGTTCAACATTAATTATGAAAATACAGACAGAAACCACAATCATACTCAGCTTCAAACCTACTCACATGGCTATAAGAAAAAAGAAAGATAATAAGGGTGAGAAGGATAAGGAGAAATTGGAATACTCATATACTGCTAGTTGGAATGTAAAATAGTACAGCTACTGTGGAAAATAAGCTGACAGTTCTCCAAATAAACATTGAGGTACTATATGATACAGCAACTGTACTCCTACATGTATACCAAGACAAATAAAAAACATATGTCCATGTAACTTGTCATGAATGTTCACAGCAGCATTATTCATAATCGCCAACGAGTGTGACAACTCAAATGTCCATCACCTGATGAATAGATAATGATGGCATTTTCACACAATGAAATACTTAGCAACAGAAAGAAGTGAAGCATTGATGTACATGACAACATGTATGAACCTTGAAAACCTATGCCAAATAAGAAACTCAGTCACAAAGGACCATATATTACAAGATTTCTTTTGTATGAAGTGTGCAGAATTGGCAAACTTATAGGGACAGTAACTAGATAAGTGGTTGCCTCAGGCTACAGGATGAGGACATTGCGGGGCGATGGTTAAGAGGAACAGAATTTCTTTGTGGGTCAGTAAAAATGTGCTAAAACTGATTACAGTGATAAATGTAAAATTCTGTGACAATATTAAAAGCCACTGAATTGTATACTCTCAATGTATGATATGTATATTATATTTCAATAAAACCACTTAAAAATAAATAGAAATTGTAGTGCCCAGCAAAGTTTTTGTAAACATAGACAGGCTTATTCTAATATTTATATGGAAAGGCAAAAGAGCTGAAACAATTCTGAAAAATAAGTTTAAATTGGTAGGGGTCATTCTATCTGCTGTTAAGGCTGAATTTATTGCTTAATCAATACAGTAAGGTGATGGAGGAGGAATAGACATGTAGATCAATAGAACACAATAGAGAATCCAGAAATAAATCAACACAAATATACACAATTGACTTTTGACAAAAGGTGTAAAAGAGCAGTTCAAGGAAAGGAAAGAATAAAAGAAAGGATAGTCTTTTCAACAGATAATGCTGGAACAATTAGACATACATAGGAGAAAAAAAAAAAAGAACACCAACCTTCCTTCTGGATCTAAAAATTAATTCAAAATAATAGTAAAATTATAAAACTTTTAGTAGATACACAGGAGACCATCTAGGACATAGAGTTAAGGGAAGAGCTCCTAAGATGTGACACAAAAGAACAATCCATAAAAGAGAAGAAATTATTAACGGGACTTCTAACTACAATCTTTTGCACTATGAAGTACCGTGTTAAGTGAATGAAAATACAAACTACAGATGGGTAGAAAATATTTTAAAACGCCTTATTTAATAAATGCCTTATAACTGGAATATATAGAGAACTCTCCAAACTCAAGAATTATGCCTTTTTTCCGATTAAAAAAGGACAAAAGACATAAACAGATACTTCGCCAAAGAGGAGGTAGGGATGGCAAATAATCATATGAAAAGATGCTCCATATCATTAGTGATTAGGAAAGTGCAAATTAAAATCAAGAGATACCAGTACATATTAACTCAAACAATTAACAATATTTCTAAAGTAATGATACAATATTGACCTAACATAAGAACACAAACTGAAAGCACTGTTGGTAGAAATCTAAAGGGGACTAGCCGCTTTTAAAAATAGCTTGACAGTTTCTTATAAAACTAAACATGTACTTGCCATATTACCCAGCAATCATACTTTTGAACATTCATCCCAGAAAAACAAAAACTTAGTTGACAAAATCTCAAAACTGCAGATGCTGGCGTGGATGTGGAAAGAAGGGAACACTTTTACACTGCTGGTGGGACTGCATACTAGTACAACCTTTTTTGGAAGGAAGTATGGAGAACCCCCAAAGAACTCAAGCTAGACCTCCCATTTGATCCTGCAATCCCATTACAGGGCATCTACCTAGAAGGAAAAAAATCCTTTTATCATAAGGACACTTGCACTAGACTGTTTATCACAGCTCAATTTACAATCGCTAAAATGTGGAAACAGCCTAAATGCCCAACCCAGGAATGGATTAACAAACTGCGGTATATGTATACCATGAAACACAATTCAGCCATTAAGAAAGATGGAAACTTTATATCCTTTGTATTAACCTATATGGAAGTGGAACACATTATTCTTAGTAAAGTATCATAAGAATGAAGAAGCATGAATCCTATGTATTCTATTTAGATATGAGGACAATTAATGACCTAGTACATGGTAGAGGGTAGGGGAAGGGGAAAGCAGAGAGAGAGAGAAGGAGGGAGGTGGCGGGGGAAAGGAAGAGCAGAGATAAAGAAGGAGGGAGTGTGTGACATACCTTTGGGGGGCAAGACACAATTGTAAGGGGGACTTTACTTAACAAATTCAATCAATGTAACTTGGTATCTTGTACCCTCAATGAATCCCCAACAATAAAAAAATAAAAACCTGAATGTAAATGTTCATATAAGCTCCATTCATGTATTTGGAAACAATACAAATATAATTGAATGGCAAATAATAGAACAGATTCTAGCATATCCATGCAGAATAAAAGCACTCAGTAATAAAAAGGAGCGAACTATTGATGCTTACAACAAATTGGATGGACTGCAAGGGCATTATGCTTAGTGAAAAGAAAAAAAGAAGTCTAACTCAATGGTAACACTCTGTATGATTCTGCTTATATAACATTCTGGAAATTACAAAACTGTAGAGGTGAAGAAATTAATGGTTGCTAGGGACAGGGAACAGGTTGCAGAATGGTAGCCTGGGGGAGGTACACATACAAAAAGTAGTACCTGAGTCTTCTTTAATGGAAGCAAAGAAGACCTTACAGGAGTTATAGTCATGTCCTCCATCCATGGTTTCACTTTCTGTGGTTTCAGTTATCACAGTCAACTAGTTGATTTGGGTAACTAGTTCAATGGTCTGAAAATACTAAATGAAAAATTTCAGAAAAAATTCATGAGTTTTAAACTGCATGCCATTCTGAGCAGTCTAATGAAACGTCATGTCATCCTTCTCCATCTGGGACATGCCACTCCTTTGTCCAGTATAGCTGCTGTAATTGCTACCCTCCCATTACTATGTCAGAAAAAAAGTGAGCATAGAGCTCCCTTATATCTTCAGTTTCAGACATCCACTTGGGGTATTGAAACATATCCCCCACAGACAAGGGGGGGTCTACTGTGCAAGAATCTAAACAAGTGATAAAAGTGTATAGAACTAGATGCACATGAAATTGTAAACTGGAGAAAATGTAATAAGGTCTGCAGTCTATCTAGTATAATCTATGGTATATCAATATCAATTTTCTGATATTGATATTGTACTGTACCTGGATAATATGATGCCATTTGGGGAAGATAGATAAAAGGTACATCCAACTCCATAGTATTTTCACAACTTCCTATGAGTCTATAATTATTCCACAATAAAAAGTTTAGTATGCAATCCCACCAACAATTCATAAATGTTCTCCTCTTTCTGCACCTTTTACCATAAGGACATTAGCACTAGAATGTTTATTGCAGCTCAATTCACAATTACAAAATGTGGAAACAACCCAAGTGCCCTTCAGTCCATGAACGGATTGATAAATCATGGTATATATACCATGGACTATTACTCAGCCATAAAAATAATGAAAATTTTTTATATTTTGTATTTACCTGGAAGGATTTGGAGAACATTCTTCTAAGTAAAATATCTCAAGAATAGAAAAGCAAGCATTCCATTTACTGTAAGTAGAAACTAGTAGGTTAACAACTACAGACCCACATGAGAGGAGAAACACAATCAAATTCAAGAAGGGGGTGATGTTGATAAGTGCCTACCTAATGATACAATGTAAGGGTATATGGCATACTTTCTGGTAAAGGACTCAACTATAACTTGGACTTTACCTTATAAACCCAAATAGTATAACCTAATCATACATACCCTCATATTAATCTGATTTTTTTCAAGTTTAAAATAGTAGAAGTTATAATGCCAAAATTTACAAATATTTTATTTATGTGCTATGTTTTTTGTTTTTTGTTTTTTGTTTTTTGTAGAGACAGAGTCTCACTTCCTTGGTAGAGTGCTGTAGAGTCACAGTTCACAGCAACCTCAAACTCCTGGGCTTAGGCGATTCTCTTTCCTCAGCCTCCCGAGTAGCTGGGACTACAGACGCCTGCCACAACACCCGGCTATTTTTTGATGCAGTTTGGTCGGGGCCAGGTTTGAACCTGCCACCCTGGGTATATGGGGCCGGCGCCCTACTCGCTGAGCCACAGGCGCCACCCATTTATGTGCTATGTTACTGAACAACAAAATTGTTACAATGAAGCTAATGTTGAATTTAAAAAACAGCATGTAGGGATATATCTTTTTGCTGCTTACTTTTTCGCAACAACTGGCTATCTTACTGAATTGAAAATGAAGACTTTGAAAATGAAGTTTTTAGAAGTATTTGAGATTTTGAAATACTACTAAGTGTTTAGTAAATCAATCTAAGTGTCCTACAATAATATTAAATATTTGTATGCTTACAGATGAAACTTACTAAATGCAGAATACAAATGTTTTCATACAATAACTAGGAAAGTGCCATGAAAGCTATGTTAAACAGTTTGATGAAAATGTTTCAGATTGTATATGAAGCCAGCACATTGTACCCCATGATTGCTCTAATGTACATAGCTATGATTTAATAAAAAATAAATAAATATTTGTATGCAATTTGTCTATGTAAGTTAAAAACATCATTTTATCATGAGGATATTTGTTCACCATAGCTCAATTTACAATCACCAAAATGTGGAAACAACCTAAATGCTCTCCAACCCAGGAATGGATTAACAAGCTGTGGCATTGTGTATACCATGGAATACTATTCAGCTATTTAAAAAGATGGAGACTTTACATCTTTTGTATTAACCCAGATTGAGTTGGAACTCATTCCTCTAAGAAAAGCATCATAAGAATGTACAAGCAAAAACCCAATGTTCTCAATTCTAATATGAAAGCAGTACATGATCTAATACAAGGTGAGGGGTAGGGGAATGAGGGAGCAGAAGAGGAGAGGGTGGGGGTGTCACAGTGTCTGGCACACTTCTTGGGGGACAGGACACAATTATAAGAGGGACTTTACCTAACAAATGCAATCAGTGTAACCTAATTCTTTGTACCCTCAATGAATCCCAAGCAATACAAAATAATAATAATAATAATAAAAGTTAAGAAAGCTTCAGTCAAAGAATTCAATGAATGGAACACAAAAAAGCTATTTTTGTTTTTACTGAACTGCACATATTAACAACAAATCTTGGAAACTGGAAGACATTGGAATTTGTCCTTGTGTCACCTAGGGGGAACTGAAGAAATTAAAAAATGAGAATTCTAGTGGTATATAAGATTTAATTTTGAAATTTTATGGTTGTATTTTGGAATATCTTGACATGGCAGATCTTTGATAGAGCTCTCATTCTAATTGCATAAGTTATATTCTACTGTCAGAATGGAATGAAGCTGAGAAAACCTACATTTTGCAACGTCTAGTTTTGTGAAATAATTAAAAGAATTTATAAATACAGATAATTTCCTTGGTTTTAAATAAAAGCATCGAAGGAAGATACACTGAACTAAAGCAATATAACCAAACTTAGCAAAATATTTAGGCTGGACTCTTTATTCCTTTCAGTACAAAAAAAATTATGACTGAAAATATTTTTATTTGTTGAAACTAGCTCTGGGATTTTCTGGAGAGAAATTTTCTTTTTCTATTAAAAATATTATAGTCTACAGAATAGTCAAACTATCAAAAATGTCAAATTTATTAACTATAAAAAACTACTTTGAAGGCAACTTCAAGCTATTCAAATAATTATATGGTCATGTTAAAAATATATTTTTCAAGGAATATATCAGTGCCATGGTTTTAGAAACACATTTAGCTAAAAAAGATGATGATTAAAGTACCTGAATGATACCAAGAACAATTATTTTCCACACATTATTTTTAGTGTTTCTATAGTCATACATTTTTTAAAAAAATACATACATTTTTTAAAACATACATAGATTTTTTAAAAAATTTTTCATTTCTATTAAATGACATATTATTTTTAGAAGGAATTCTGTATATGAAAACTGTTTTTAATAGAACTATTTCCATTAAGTTATTTAGTAAGTAAGTATTTCAAAATTGTGCAATTTTTTAGTTTGTTTGTTTGTTTTGGGTTTTTTTGGCCGGGGCTGAACCTGTCGCCTCCAGCGGTGCCCTACTCCTTGAGCCACAGGTGCCAAAATTGTACAATTTTTATCTCTTATTTTAATTTCAAATGAACAACAGATTTTATGGTCTCAATTTGGGCAATAAACTTTACGGTCACCATTTCAAAAGTGTTATCTTCTTTTTTTTTTTTTTTTTTTTTGCATTTTTTGGCCAGGGCTGGTGCCCTACTCTTTTGAGCCACAGGCACTGCCCTCAAAAGTGTTATCTTTAGGAGAAATTAACATAGGCTAAAAACTTAGAGCTCTCCTATACTCTAAATACTCTCCTATACTCTAAAATACTCTCCTATACTACTAAATTTTATGCAAAATTTTTCAGGCTTGGGGGTCAGGCTAATATACATATAATGCTTCCTGGTAGAAGAATGGTTGGCTCAATTCTACAAAAGAATATGACACAGACTTTGCTTGAAAAGTGACTCTAAAAATGAATGTTGACAGAGAAGAAAGGAGGAAGGGGGTAAGGGAAGGAGAGACAGACAGACCAAGGAAAAGAAGAAACAAGAGAGGAATAAAGGGAGGAAGGCCAAATATTGGAGTTAAAAGATTTGCATTCTTTCCTAACAACCAGGAGGTTAGCCTGTGATCTTGAGGCAAATCATTTTGTTTCTCTGAACTGCGGTTTCTTCATGTGTAAAATGGGGATAGTAACCATACGGACCTCTCAAGATTGCCAGGCAAGAGCACGCAGCAAGTCATTGGGAAAACTGTGAAGTATGGGGAGAGGGCATGGCTCTTCTGACTCCCACTCTCAAAGGCAGCAGCGGCTCTTCCAGAATCAAATGAGGAAGAGCTCTATGACCTTTGACTACCTGGGGAGAATGAAATGGAGGGAGTGGGCAGCAAGACCATCTAGGATCAGTCTCCTCTCCTCATTAGACCTCTGATTCGGGGTCTGACCTTCACAGCAATGCTAGTTGCTTTGTGTAGGCTGGGAGTTAGAATAGAAAACACTAGTTTGTACATTAGTTCACACGTGGTTTTATAGTTCTCCACCACACACAGCTCAGCTGCCATTCAGCCATAGTCTGTGAACTACAGAAGCCCCTGCCACTGATGTGTTACTAAAATGCATCTGTGTGACACTGGGGTTCCTCCTACCTAAGGTGGCTGACATAGGCAGAACCCACCAAGATATACCCATAGCCATAATACAGACCAGGTGTCACCAGCTTGGCAGTATTCTGGTTATAAGATCCTTCCCACCTGGGAGAGTTGTCATAGGCAGCCACTGTCACTTCTGTGAGATTTGTCATTTGAGCCATGTTTGTTCCCCAGGATTAAGTTGCACAGGTACAATATTAAATCTCCACTGGTTAAATACAATCATGTTTCAGTGTTGAACTATTTTTGTTTCAAAGCCTTTGGATTTAAATTTGGTTACATTTTACTGGGAGCTCTCCACCCTTTCTCTTTAATCCAGCTACCTCCAACCAGTAACCCTGTGCTGCCCTCCCACACCAATTCTTTGGGTTCTTAACCAGTTCCCCTTCCTGTGCTATGCCAGCCTTTTCTGATTATCTTAACAGATGAAGCAGTCCAGGGAGTAGAATGCACCCTTCCCTAAAAGTTCACTTTAGAACTGATTTTTAGAATCTTGTTAAAGACTCATAAATTTGAGTCTCAGCCTGGGAGAGACCTCATTTCCTCAACCATTATAGTAAACAAACAAAAAGATAGGCAAAAAAACCAACTCCAAACACATTAAAACATGCAAAAAAAAAGGAAATTAGAATAGACTCTTACTCTCACATACAAAAATCAACTCAAAATGGGTTAAAGACTTGAATGTAAAACCCAAAATGATGAAACTACTTGAGGAATACATAGGAGAAAATCTCCATGATATTGGTCTGGGCTGTGGTTTTCTGGATAAGACACCAATAACATAGTCAACAGTATCAAAAAGAGACAAATGAGATTACATTAAACTTGAAACTTCTGCATAGCAAAGAAAACAATCAACAGAGTAAAGAGACAACTTTCAGGATGGGAGACAAGATTTGCACACTGAACAAAGGGTTAATATCCAAAATATATAAAGGACTCAAATAACTCAGTAGCAAGAAAACCCATTTAAAAAGAAAACCAACATCGCTAATCAGAAAAATGCAAATCAGAACTCCAATGAGATACCACCTCACACTTGTTAGAAGAGTTGTTATCAAGAAGATAAAAGGTAAGTCATGGTGAGGGTATGGAGAAAAGGGAGCCCTTTCACACTATTGGCGGGAATGTAAATTTGTACAGACAATATGGGAAATGGTATCAACGGTCCTCAAAAAAATAAAAAACAGAACTACCCTATGACCCAGTAATCATACTACTAAGTGTATATTCAGAGGGAATGAAATCAATATATTGAAGAGATTGGTAAGCCTATGTTTACTGTGGCACTATTCACAATAGCTAAGATATGGGGCAACCTAAGTGTCCATCAACAGATGTATAATGAAAATGTGATTCATACACACAATGGAAAACTATTCATACATTAAAAGGAATTAAATCTTACCAATGGTGACAATATGGATGAGTCTGGAAGATATTATGTTAAATGAAATAAACCAGGCCCATAAAAACAAATAACTGCATGATCTCTCTCATATGGACACTAAAGAGTAGATTTTGTAGAATCAGAGTGTAGAAAGGTGATTGCCAGAGGCTGGGGTGATTAATAGGAAGAAGGAGTTGAGGAGATGTTGGTTCAGGAGTATATTTAGAGTTAGATAGGAGGACCACATTTAAGAGATCTCTTGTAGAGCAAGATGAGAATAGTTAATGGTAGTATATTATACATGGTATTCTTGAAAAATACTAAGAGAGTATATAAGTATTCTCACCACAAAAATGTTAACTATTTAAAGTAATGCATTCATTAACTAGATCTAATCATTTGACAATGTATATATACTTAAAATATGTTGTACACAATACATACAGTCTTATATGTCAATTTAGAAACAGATTATCTGGGCGGCGCCTGTGGCTCAGTGAGTAGGGTGTCGGCCCCATACACGGAGGGTGGTGGGTTCAAATCCAGCCCCGGCCAAACTGAAACAAAAAAATAACTGGGCATTGTGGTGGGCACCTGTAGTCCCAGCTACTCAGGAGGCTGAGGTAAGAGAATAGCCTAAGCCCAGGAGTTGGAGGTTGCTGTGAGCTGTGATGCCACAGCACTCTACAGAGGGTGACAAAGTGAGACTCTGTCTCTAAAAAATAAATAAATTAAATTAAAAAACAAATTATCTAATTTTTATAAAATCACCACCTATTAGTGGTTTAAGCATTACTCAAATCAGAAATAAAAGGAAGAAGGTAAGTCCTCATTAGCTTCACTTTTATCCACTAATCCAGAGAGTTGAAAACAACTCAGCATAATAATTCTTGAGAATCTAGGCCTTGGAATGAAGCAGGCTCTGTTTGAATAGATTCTGATCTCACTCAGCTTGTGTGACTTTGCATAAGTCATTTTTCATCCCTGGATCTCAGTTTCCTTACCTGTCAAATGAGGATAATCTCTAAAGCTGCTTCATGGAGTTGACATAGGGTCAATTGAGATAATTCATGTGAAAGAACCTGGCATAGAGCCTGAGTAGAATAAGAAATCAATCAAGGTAAGTACTCAATGTCTGTTAGTATGATTAAGTATCTAACCCACTAAAATCTAATATTATATATTATATAATTCACTAACGCTCCTGAGAGGGTAAGTGACTTACCTAAGATCACGCACTACAATTCTGAATTAATAGCAGAGCATGAACTTCCACCAAGCATTCATTTCACTTAGCATTTATTGAAAATCTACTTTCAGCTGGACACTGAGCTCCAGTGCTGGGAATGCAAAGATGAATGAACTAGGCCAATATCTCCAGTGAGCTCATACATTAATAGAGGACATGAACCATGTGTGTAAATAATTAAAATGTGTCAAGAGAACTAATAGAAGTACCTAAAGAGAACAGAATTAGTAAAAAGAACAATTCTTTCTCAGATAAAGTGAGTCTTCACAGAGAAGCTAAGAGACTTGGTTTCAAAAAATGTATAAAAAATAACACCCAAGAAAGAACAAAGAGCATGTGTGAAAGGTGTGCAAAATATACACAGGGCTAAAACTTCATGGCCCATAAGAAAAACCTTAATGCAGCGGTTCTCAATCTGTGGATCATGACCCCTTTAGAGGTCAAATGACCCTTTCACAGGGGTTGCCTAAGTCCAACCTATATATCAGATATTTACATTACGATTCATAACAGTAGCAAAATTACAGTTATGAAGTAGCAAGGAAAATGATTTTATGGTTGGGGGTCACCCACAACATGAGGAACTGTATTAAATAAGGGCCGCGGCATTAGGAGGCATTAGGAAGGTTGAGAACCACTCCCTCAAAGTGATCAATTGATCTGATTTGCTGAAGCACCAAGCAAAAATGGGATTGGAGGCAGAAACCTACTGAAATGCTTCTAGCTCATCCTTCTCATCTTTGTCTCACCAAGAGGGACTCTATGAGAACTGAAATCAAATCAAAAGTTCCTAGAAGACTTAAAGGATACAAGACATTGCTTGGGTTGCCCAGATGACCAGATCTCCCTGCTTATCTCACAGTACCATCATTTACCCTTCACATCACCAAGAGAAGCTGCAGTCAAGAGTCACAACCAACTCAAGGCAACACTGAAGATGCACAAGCAACAAACAGCTGAATCTTAAAACCCACTGGAGCATTTTAGGCAAGAGAGTGACATGATCGCCGGCTCTGCCTCTTGTCCTTAGAGCACCATCACACCCCTTAAGGACCTGCACGATCTCATTTCAAGAATATCTAATACTTTCCCCTCCACTCTCCCAACCTGGCATCCTCTCAGTTCTGAAAACAGACCATTTCCTCCTTGCACCAGGTCACTTGTCCTTGCTGGTCCCAGTGCTCCAGTGCTCAGTGCTCTCAGAGCCTCCTGCTGCTCTTCCATATGGTCTCAGGGCTCAACATCCCCAACTCAGAGAGCCTGTCCCCAGAAAATTACAATGACCGCTTCCCTACATGTGTATCTTCCATCATATCACCATATGTCGTTTTTGGAAAAACTTACCAAATTATATAATTATATTTTTAGGTGTTTAATTGTTCTGATGTACTTCGCTGCCTTGTGAGTTTTGTAGCAACAATCATATTAGCATCATTGGTTTATATCCCCAACACCTGACCCATAGAGTACTCAAGATGAAGGTGAAGTAAGATATAGGGAGCAGTTTTTGTGGGAAGGATAGAAGTAGGATTAGATTTGTATCTCCACATCCTGGTGCCAAAGTCCACCTTTGAAGTCCTGCAGAACTGGACTTGAATCTTACTTCCTCCATGCATTACCTGTTTGCTTTGAGGCTACTTGTTTGTCTTTTATCTACTTCAGATTCCTCATCCCAAAACTAGGGGTAACAATATTTATGGAAGGTTCTTAGATTGACAAGAGACTAGTTAAATCATCCTAAATTACCTAGGTCAGTCCTTGACCACTTCCTTTAAACCCTCACCCTTCTACAGCTCAATCCAAAATCTCAAGCTGGGGCCCATACAAGATTCTGGAAGGAAGAATTGAGAGATAAGAGTTCCCAAAATGAAAACTGAAGCATGAGGGCATAACATAAGACAGTAACTTCATCTGGGGGCCAGCGAATAAATAGTCTACTCTTCAACTTACCTGGAATGAAGAGTACTTCCAGGACTAAGGGAAATGTGGACATGTCAGAGAGGATAATTTTTAGGGAAGAAACTCTGCATGGTAACAGTCCATGATTCTAATCCAGGCCACATGTAAACTGACCAAAGAATCCACGCACAGGTCCTTCCAGAGTCGGTCTGACAGCTCAGCTTCCTGCCCTGTGAAACATTACCAGCAGTGCCGCACTCTCACTCTGATTCACCCCGGTTTCATCATCTGATTGTAAGATAATGCACCCTGATAACTGAGCTGCTGCTACTCAATGCCAAGGATGCATGGAAGGAAGCTACATTTATCCCAGCAACCACATCCCCATTAATCACCTGGACAAGATACTGAGATCAGACGCATTCTTCCCTGTTAACAAGCAAGCCAAAGAGGGGCTACGGGGCCATCTACAACCCAGACCAGGTGAATGAAGCTGAAAGCAACTCAGGGCGGCTTTTCTACATTCCGTTTTGCCATTGCCCTCACACTCCTCCACCCTTTCTGAAAAGTTTTCATTCACCAGTAACACGGCTCACATTGTTCATGCTTGATTAAAGTCGACAACTCCTGCCACTTTCTGAGAGATTTTCTTCACCTCTAGTGCCATCTGGGATCACTTGTGATAGAGATGATAAGCAATTTTTTTATCTCTTCTTCCCTAGTCCCAAACTTGACTGCCTCTACCCAAAATAAACTGCTACAGTCATGAGAAACTTTTTATTAAACAAACCAAAACCAAACAAAGCAACAAAAATAACCCCCAAAGCACTGTGACCACAGAACTGTGACTAATGATGGAATTTAGCAAGAAGTCAACTCCGGTTTCATGAGGCTGTACTAAGAGTTTGGGAACATTTTGCTACTAAAGTTCATGATGAATGACTCTAGGAAGAAAGCGTTGCTATTTCTTATGCTTCTTCTCTTTCGGTGTCAGTTTCATGCTGTAGGGAATAAGGAGTGACATGTAAGCATGTATCAAACTTTCTTTTGACCAGGATAAGCTACCGACATGTCAGTCCTAGCATCAGAGAGCTGCTGGACCATGTACCAAATTTGATTTGGAAAGAAGGAGCTATCAGGAGAAAATTATAAATCATTCTACTTTCTCCAGTCATGTTTAGACTGAACACATCAACTCTCCCAAGAGGCTAAGCAAAGTATACCTAGCAGTAAAAAGAAACTCAATCCTGTGTGTTTGAGCCAACTCATTTTTGGTAATTTTCTTCATACAATTTCAACCTTTTAGAGAAGTTGCAAGGATATAAAGAATTTAGGAATACCCTTTTCCAACAGTTATTTACATTTTGCTTTACCATTTGTTTACTTGCGTGTGAATAATTCCTTAAACCATTTAAAAGTAAGTTGCACAGCACATGCCCCTTTACCCCTAAATACTTCAGAATGCATTTCCTGAGGACGACCATAATACAACCATCAAAAGCAAGAAAGCTGACTTTGCTACACAACCATTACCTAATCCACAGCTCGAATTTAAATTTTGCAATTGTTCCAATAATGTCCTTTAAAGTTTTTTTTTTAATTTGTTTTGTTTTTTCTTTAACCTCAGTTCAAAATCCAATCCAGGAATCCAGGCATAGTCATTGCATTTACTTGCCATGTATCTTAGTATTTTTTTTTAATCTGAAATTTTTCCTCAGTTTTTCTTTCATGACCTTTACATTTTAAAACATGCAGGTAAATTACATTATATTTCATTCTACAATTTGGGCTTATTTGCCCTTTGTCCATGATTATATTATACTTTTATTTTCCCAGACAGAATACTATAGAAGTACACCTGGAAAAGAGGTGTACTCTGGAAATCTTTGGAGCTCGTAAGAACTAATGATATACTTCTAATTTCTACTACTTTGAATGGACACACTTCCTAACACACAGGCATCAGGTAAGATCCTCAACAGGTGAGTTCTTAGTAGTAAGGACTTATCAGGTGAATTCTTAACTGCGGAACCAAACTTTCACTAGATTAATGACTTTTCTGGACCTGCTTTGACAAAGTAAAAAACTAAGTTTTAAGAGGATTAGATAGATTCCAAATAATTGGTTTCCAAAACAACATTCAAAAATACTTCTAAAAATACAAAATAACTCAGAACCAAACAATGTAAAATACAGAATTTTTTCATAAAAATTAAAAATTACAAATTATACAAAAAGCAGAAAAATATGAACCACAACCCCCCCCGAAATCAATAGCAATCAACCCAGAATTGACATAGATGATGGAATTTAGCAGAAAAAAAGTTAAAACGGTAGTGAAACATATAAAAAGTCCAAACTAAATTTAGAGATAAAAATACAACATATAAATTAAAAAACTAACATTAGACACTATAGAAGAAAAAACTGGGAAGCAGAAGACATAGAAATAGGAACTCTCCCCAATGAAATAAATATTAGATGGGCTTAGATGCTGAATAACATCACTGACCCCATGGGTACATTCTAACAGATATGTAATTAGAGCCCTAAAAAGAGGGTTAGATGGGGAAGAAAAAAACACACTTGAAAAAGTGACAGAATTTTTTTAAAATTTGAAGAAGACCACAAACATACACATCCAAACAATCAAAAAACCCAAGCAAAAGAAATAAAAAATCCTCAGCAAGGCATATTACAACCACATTTCTTTTCTTTTCTTTTTTTTTTTTTTGTTTCAGATTTATAGAGGATGCAAAGAATTAGGTTACCCTGTTTGTATTTGTTAGGTACAGACCCTTATAATTGTGTCCGCCCACGAGAGGTGTACCATACACCATAACACCTCATACCCCGCCCTTCTCTCCTCTCTCTGCTCACTCGTTCCCCTGCCCTCCACCTTGAATTTATTCGAGTTTTTCTCTTATGTGGATATGTATTAGATTGTCTACTGGCTTCATAATAGAAGTGAGTACACTGGATTCTTGCTTCTCCTTTCTTGTGATACTTTATGAAGAAGAATGTGTTCCAACTCTATTCAGGTTAGTACAAAAGATGTAAAGTCTCCATCTTTTTTAATGTAACCAAATTTTTGAAAATAAATGATACACACATCATTCATAGAGACACATTCATAGAAAAAGACAATTCTGAAAGAAACATAACTTTCTTTTTTTAATTTTTATTAAATCATAATTGTGTACATTGGTGCAATCATGGGGCACAATGTGCTGACTTTATATACAATCAGAAATATTTTCATCGAACTATTTAACATAGCCTTCATGGCCTTTTAATCACTATATGAAGACATTTATATTCTACCTTTAGTAATTTTCACTTGTACCCTTGTAAGATGCACCGTAAGTGCGATCCCACTAATCACCCTCCCTCCACCCATCTTCCCCCCTCCCTTCCCCTCCCTTGCCCTTTTCCCCATTTCTTGTGCTATAACTGGGTTTTAGCCTTCATACGAAAGCTATAGATTAGCTTCATAGTAGGGCTGAGTACATTAGAGACTTACCTCTTTTGCGTTTACATGGATGGAGCTGGAACATATTCTTCTTAGCAAAGTATCTCAAGAATGGAAGAAAAAGTATCCAATGTACTCAGAAACATAACTTTAAAAGCAACTCAAGTCAGAAGAGAATACAATGACTTCTTTAAAAATAACTGTAAGCCTGGAAAAATCAACCAAATCAAAAATAAATATTTTTTTCTGACATAAACAAGGTGAGATAAATCACTACCAGAAAACCAGCACTACTAAAAATATTAAAGGAAGTTCTTCAGGCATTAGTGTATGATAACAGATGGAATGTGGAGCTATGCAAAGGAAAGAAGTACTCAGGAAATAGTAAATAGGTAAGTGAATATAAGGAACAACTTTTCATTAATTCCTTGAAAATACAAATAACTATTTGAAGCAGTAACAAAAAAAAATTGTGAGGCTTATATCATATACACAATGACAAAAATAATGTATCTAATGTTGCCAAGAAGGCGTTAAATAGATACGTAGCATGTACTTTGTCAGGTTCTTACATTGTGGGCAAAGTGATGTAATATGCTAAGCACAAAATGAGTACTGTAAACACTAGAGCAATCACTAGAGAAATCATCAAGATATATAATAATCTTACAAAAGACAAGAAATGAAATTGCACAAATAATGTATCCAAAAGAACAGGAAAGATAAATAAAATATATATGGTAAGATGATAGATTTTAACACAGTCATATTGATAATCACGTTAAATGGAAGTGTCCCAAGTATTTCTCAAAAAAACAGACTCCTAAATTAATTTTTTAAAAAGAAAAAAATAAATTCAGTCTACATGGAACCGATTTAAATGTAAAGAAAGATAGGCAATTGTGATCAAAGGGGGCAGAGCAAGATGGCTGACCAGCCCTCCATCAAACAAAAAATTCAACAACTATTCACTCCAGCAAGCTCCTTCAGAAGAACAAAAAAGCAAGTGAGCAATTCTATTAATCCTGGTTTAAACATTATATCAAGAGGAACTGAAAAGGACAGAAAGGCAGTCTTTCATTGCCCATGCCACTCCTATCTCCTGGCAGAGTTGCACCAACGAGCTGAATGGAGAGGAAATTTGCGTGCATGAGGGAGGGAGAGTGAAGTGATTGTGGAGCTCTGCACTGAAACTCAGGGCCACCCAGGCACAGGGCAACACAGTTCAAGGCAGAATTGTGCTGGTGCCCACAGAGGGAGCATTTAGAACACCTTGGCCAGAACAAAGTCTTCTGCCCTGAAATCCAAGTTCTGGCTAGCCCCACCACTGGCTGACAAAAAGCAGCCTAGGACCAGACTAAATACTTAAGGCAGTTGAACCATAAAGGCTGCAACCCTTGGGCAATTCCTGCAGCTGTACTGGCTTGGAGCCAGTGGACTTGGGGTATACATTACTCAGTGAAACAACACTAGCAGCAGCCAAGTTCCTATGTCACCCCTACACCAACTACAAGAAGTTTTGCTTAGGGAAAGTGCACTTGGGAAAAGGAAAAGTTCAGAGGACTTTGTTTTGCAACTTGAGTACCAGCTCAGCCACAGTAAAATAAAGCACTAAGCAGACTGCTGAGACCCCTGATTCTAGGCCTTAGTTCTTGGACAGAATTTCTAGACCCAGCCTGGGCCTGAAGGAAACATGCTGCCCTGAGGGGAAAGGACCCAGTCCTGGCAGGAATCACCACTTGCTGACTAAAGAGCCCTTGGGCTTTGAATAAACATCAGAGGTAGCCAGGCAACAGTCACTATGGGCTTTGGATGAGACCGAGCTAACTTCAGGTGTGACCTGGCTCTGGTGGCAATGAGGGCGTGGCCACATCACTCCTCCCTCAACTCCAGCAGCCCAGCACAGAGAGTGAGGGAACAGAGTGAGAGGATTTGCCTGGTAATTTAGAGAATTCTCCCCTATCTTACCTAAGTCCACCAGGGTGGTACCACTAGAAGTCTATAATAGTCATAGCATTATTGGGCTCAAAGCAATCCAATGCTGATATGGCTGTAATGACAAAGACTTAGATCACAATATTCAATTTTCTTTGGATTTCTAGAAAGCCTTCTCAAAAAAGACAGGTTCAAGCAAGACCAGACTATAAAGATTAAAATAAATACCTTACTCTTCCTTCGATGCCCAGACACTGACAAACATCCATAAGCATCAAGATACCAAGGAAAACATGACCCCACCAAACAAATAAGTACCAGTTACCAATCCTGGAGCAATAAAGAAATGTGATCTTTCTGGCAAAGAGTTCAAAAGAGCTGCCCTGAAGAAGGTCAATGAACTTTGGGACAAGAAAGAGAAGGAATTCAGAAGCTTATCAGAGAAATTTAACCAAAAGATTGAAGTAATAATAAAAATCAAGCCAAAATTCTGGAACATAAGAATTCAATTGTCAAACGAAGAAATGCATCAAAGTCTCTCAAACAGAACAGACCAAGCAGAAGAAAAAATTAGTGAGCTTAGCTTGATGACAGGCTATTTCAAAATACAGAATAGAGAAAAATAAAGAATAAAAAAGAATTAAGCACATTTATAAGATTTAGAAAACAAAAAAGCAAACAAAAAGGAAATATAAAAGGTACAAGCCTTAACAAGGAAGAAGAGAAAAAGACTGGGTTAGAAGGTTTATTCAAAGATGTAATAACAGAGAATTTTCCAAACCTAGAGAAAGGTGTCAATATTCAGGTACAAGAACGGTCATAGAAATCCAAGCAGATATAACCCGAATAAGATGACCTCAAGGCATTTAATACAAGAAAAATAAAAAAGCCCTAAGGAAAGCAAGATGAAGTAACACAAAGGAGCTCTATGTCTAGCAGCAGACTTCTTAATGGAAACCATACAGGCCAGGAAAGAGGGACATGAAGTAGTCAAAGTGCTGAAGGAAAATAACCTTAACCTGGATTATTATATCCTGCAAATATATCCTGCAAACATGAAAGGGAAATAAAGACTTCCTCTGACAGAAAAGCTGAGGAATTTCATCAACACCAGACACATAATATAAAAACAAAGCCAGGGCATCAGCCTACCAGATTTTAGGCTGTACTACAAGGCCATAGTGATCAAAACAGCATGGTATTGGCACAAAAATAGAGATAATAGACATTTGGAACTGAACATCAAACCATGAGATGAAGCCAACATCTTACAGCCACCTAATCTTTAATAAACCAAACAAAAACATACCTTGGGGGAAAGAATCCCACAATTCATTAAATTGGGCTGGGAGAACTGGATATCCACACGTAAAAGACGGAAAATGTATCTGCACGTTTGCCACTAACTAAAATCGATTTGAGATGGATAAAAGATCTAAATCTTAGGCATGAAACAATGAAAATCCTTGAGGAAAGTGGGAAAAACTATTGAAGGTATTGGCCTGGAGAAAGACTTTATGAAGAAGACTTCAGTGTCAAAAATAAACAAATGGGACTTAATTAAACTGAATAGCTGCTGTACAGCTAAGAAGACAACAACCAAAGCAAATAGACAATCATCAGAATGGGAAAAGATATTTGTATATTATGAATTGGACAAAAGATAACTAGGATCTACAGAGAACTCAAATTAATCAACATAAAAAAGAGTCCACAATCCCTTATATCAATGGGCAAGAGAGATGAATAGAACCTTCTCCAAAGAAGACAGATGAATGCCTAACAAACATATGAAAAAATTAGCAGAGAAATGCAAATCAAAACCACCCTGAGATATCACTTAACTCCAATGAGAATAGCCCACATCACAAAGTCTCAAAGCTGCAGATAGATGCCGGCATGGATATGGATCGAAGGGAACACTTTCACACTGCTGGTGGGACTGCAAACTAATACAAACTTTTTAGAAAGAAGTATGGAGAAACCTCAAAGAACTCAAATTAGACCTCCCTTTGATCCTGCAATCCCATTTTCTACCCAGAAGAAAAAAAAAATCCTTTTATCATAAGGATATTTGCACTAGACTGTTTACTGCAGCTCAATTTACAATCGCCAAAATGTGGAAATCACCTAAATGCCCACCAATCTAGGAATGGATTAACAAGCAGTGGCATATGTATACCATGGAATATTATTCAGCCACTAAAAAGATGGAGACTATACATCTTTTGTACTAACTTAGATGGAGGTGGAACAATTTCTTCTTAGTAAAGCATCACAAGAATGGAGAAGCAATAATCCACTGTACTCAATTTTGATATGAGGACAATTGATGACCTAGTATACGGTGGAGGGTGGGGGTGTGGGGGAGTGGAGAGAGGAAAGGAGGGAGGGGTTGGGGGGTCACGGTGTTTGGCACACCTCTTGGGGGAGTAACACAGTTATAAGAGGGACTTTACCTGACAAATGCAATTAGTGTAACCTGGTTCTTTGTACCCTCAATGAATCCCCAACAATTAAGATAAAAGGTGTTAAAGGAGTTCTTCAATCTGAAGGAAAAGGAGACTAATGAACAATAATAAATCATCTGAAAGTACAACTCAGTGGTTACAGTAACTACACATATGCACAATACTCTATTGATGTTATTGCAGTGTATAAACCACTCATATCCTGTATTCAAGACATGGAATCAACCCAGTGACCATCAACTCACGAATGGATTAACGAACTGTCGTGTATGTATACTGTGGGATACTATTCATCTATAAAAAAAAGATGGAGACTTTACATCTTTTGTATTAATCTACATGGAGTTGAAGAATGTTCTGCTTAGTAAACTATCACAAGAATGGAAAAGCAAGTATCCAATGTAATCAATACTAATATGAAACCAATAGATAAAGAACCACACCAGAGAGAAACGCAATTAAATTCAAGTGGGGGGAAGAGTGAAAGGGGAAAGAGATTGGTAACCTCTCCCCTAATGGGCATAATGTAAAGGTATACAGCACAACCCCTGGGTGAAAGGTTCAACTACAACTTGAACTTTACCTAACAAATGCAAACAATGTAACCTAATCATTTGCACCCTCATATTAATCTGAAATTTTTGAAAAGGGGGAAAAATGCATAAATTCTTAGACACATACAACCTACAAAGATTGAACCAGGAAGAAATTCAAAACCTAAGCAAAACAATAACAAGTAACAAGATAGAAGCAATAATTAAAAGTCTCCCATTAAAGATAAGCTTCAGTGTTAAATTCTACCAACTATTTAAAAAAGTAATACCAATCCTATTTAAATTATTCCAAAACAAATTGAGGACAAAATACTCCCAAATTCACTCTGGGAGCCCTGTTATTATCCTAATACTAAAATCAGACCAATACAACAAAGAAAGAAAACTATAAGCCATTATATCTGATGAACAAAGATGTAAAAATTGTCAATAAAATAGTAGCAAACCAAAATCAACAAAATATTAAAAAAGATTATTTGCCATGATCAAGTGGGACTTATCAAAATAAAAATAAATAAAAAGAGAAAGGAATAAAGATTCTGCAAGTGATAGTCATGTGTTTTATATTTTCAAGACATTTATTACCTCATTTAATCCCATAAGAACTCTAAAAGTTAGGTTGCGCTATCACCTCAGGGATGCCAAGCAGTTGGAGATGAAGAAGTAATTCAAGTTCAAGTCTACTTGATTCCAAAGCCTTATATCCAGTCTTACTTTCTATATCCAGGGAGACGAAGTTTTATTGTCAAGGCCATTAAAAAAACTGACAAGGATATACAAATTTAGAACATTTCTGAATACCCTCAAGCAAAGGCTAGGTTTTTCCATGTTCCATTTACCAAGCATTGTACTGGGCACCTTGTCGCATCTCATTTAAGTCTTTCAACCATCTAATGAAATTAAAAAATCTAATTTTTGAGCCACTTTACAGCCATTTTACAAATAAAATGTTGTTCTTAATGGTTTTTATTTGACTCCAAATCTTGTGATGTTTTCTCATCAACCGCTGCTCACTTTCATAACTGATCTTCTGCAGATATAGGGTCTGCCATTTTCCACTAGAAACAGTAACCACACTCCCTGATTGCAGCCAAATTTTTAAGAATCATGTGCCTACCCAACCTGATGATTTCTTCACATTGAGCCTATGTGGCAAGCCCCACTCCATTTGTCACTGTCCACTGTTAGTCCCTGCCATTTGCAATTCTCTTTCCTGTGCCTTAATCTTTCCTCCAGGTATAGAAGTTCAGGGTTCTACAAAGCATGTCTTTTGCTCATGTTTATCTTGTAACCAACTCTGTCTTTCTTCTCTTTAATATTTCCTATTAAACATCAACATTAACTGATGATGCTATGCCCTGGGTATAGTTTTCTAACCCCTCAGAATTCCCTTTGTCTGCATCCAGCTCTTGAACTTTTGCAGGTGGGGAAGAATGAACTTACTTCTGTTGTGATTTTTTTATTGCTGTGCTTTATTCTTAATTTTATCTTGCAGTCTCTTTCAAAAGTGACTATTAAGTCAAGATAGCCCTGACAGGGAACGAGTTAGGTTCAAGTGTGTTGTTCATAAACACAAGGTAAAACCAAAATGCATGAAACAGAAGAAATGTATAACTAAACAGATCTGAGAGAGGGTAGGGGTGCCACTGGAGGCCAGTGAAAGCCTAGAGGCAGTGGGGGATTCAGCCAGCTGGTGAGAAGCAGAGAGAAAGTGAAGAAGTGTGGGACTGCGTCTTTGTTAAGGTCCGTGGGTGTTATGCCTCTGGCTTTCCCTCAGGGGTTGTGGACTGGCTGGTTTAAAGAAAACACAGTGAAGGGGAAAATTTATCTACATGATTCTGGTGTTGACCATTAGGTATTTTTGTGGTCAGTGTCTTTGAGGTGTATTGGGTTTTTGTCAGTAGCATCAGGAACTAGTGGGCTATAGCATAGGCAACCCCACAAGGAGGGGAGGTTTTAGCTAGGCCAGAGGGAGGGGTGCTACTAGGTATCAAAGTACTTATGTCAGGCCTAGAAATAAGTGCCAATGTAGCAAATATATTAACAAATGTATCACACCATGTTATGCAAGAGCTAAATTCTAAAGTCAGGGCAAAGGGAAAAGAAATGTGCCATAATATCAATTCAAAAAAAAAATTTCTTAGGAGCTACTTTGCTAGTCAATGTATAGTTTCTCAGTAAATGCATCAAAGTCATCTTTGGAAAATAAATCACCATGTCTGTAGTTGAGCTGCATTTGTAGTAAGTGGCTTGTTCTGAAGGGCCATTCTATGCAAACACCTATGTCTGTGTATTTAATCATTAGAATTACTTTCAGTGTCTGTAACGTGCTCTCACTAAGAAAGTTACCTGGGAATTGAGATCACCTAAGGCTAAAGATATTTGTCTCCTATGTCAAGATCCGAGTAGAACGTTAACCATGAATCATCTGTAATTATTATTTTTTCTTCTTTCTCTTCCCCTCTTTTTTTTCATCTTAAAATCTGGACAGCACCCAGAGTTGAGTTACATGCACTAACACATTTATAATGCAATACTTCTACATAGAGATATATGCTGTGTAATCCCTTGAGAGTGTTTAGCTCCAAATGTAGATTTTATGGCTAACCGTTGTGTTTCTTGTGACACTGTATGTAGGACAGTTGTCTAAAGGGTTGAAGAAATTCATCATGATGCCACATTATTGTGTCTAGGACTTGTAGACACACCATGACACAGCTTCCCTTTCCCACACTTAGAAACAAGAACAAGTGACATCATCATCTAATGCATAAATCTTATACATCCATGTGGCATGATCTGGAGACTTACTCTCTTAACCCCTTATCCTTGAAGCAGAGGCAGTAAGAGATATTAGTTTTGGTTAGATAAAAAGGCATCCTTTTTAAGGGTATATTTTGGACTTATTAATTTTCTTCCAAATGTTTTGGTCTTTAAAACATTGGCAAGCTTTTTCAGCATCCTATTCCCTCTTAATTTTTAAAGCTTTCTTTCCTGTGAGAGCAATTTAATCCATATGTTTCTTATTGGCTTTCTCTTAAAATGTCAGTGTTTGCATGTGTGTGTGTTTTGTCAGAGGTAAATAGTATCCAAGAAGCCCTAAAATATGCTTCTAAGAAAGGTTTCTCTTCCCCCACCCTTTGAAAACCTGGAAATGTAAACTAACTCAGACACCAAAAACTTGGAGTTCATGTTGAAATTTCATATCGGTGAATTTTGAGTAGGTTCTAAACTTGGCACACCCTCTTCTATATTTGGCTCTATAGCCATTGGCTATAGAAGATGGTCTCTTGATTAAAATTAATTTTGAGTTTAAAATAAAATGAAAAAGTTAAACAAATACAACTAATGATAAAATGATGAAAATCTTCATGTGGCAAAGGGAAAGTTTCAGACTCTTTCTCATAAGTTTTGGATCTACCACACTTGTTACATAAGAAGCTCACAGGCTACTTGCTTTGTTTCCAGAAACCAAATAGTAGAATTTCAGAGGGTTCAGTTGAGCCCTTTGTGAATGATCATAAAATTCTAGTAAGCGGGGTTGGGAGAAGCACAAGTTCATCAGCTACAACACTGTTCTGTGGTGTAGAGTTATGATTCCTTAACTGCCTCTATCACTCTACTTCAGTGGTTCTCAACCTTCCTCATGCCACAAACCTTTAATACAGTTAAAAGGGGTCACGACCCACAGGTTGAGAACCGCTGCTCTACTTGGTTTCCTGGGAATTCAGCAATAAATTCTGTAATAGATGTGCAAAAGGGAAAATTCCCCCTCAGTTGTTTTTCTGTAGTCTCAAGCAAAATGTGTATTTCTATGGTTGTTTCTTAAGAATTCCTTGGTTGTGGGTGGCGCCTGTGGCTCAAAGGAGTAGGGCGCCAGCCCCATATGCCAGAGGTGGTGGGTTCAAACCCAGCCCTGGCCAAAAACTGCAAAAAAAAAAAAAAAAAAAAAAGAATTCCTTGGTTGTGACCACTATTATCACCCACTCCTCCCACCAAACAAAACTTACTGTTCCCAAGGAGGTGTGAAATTGGAACAGTGCTGAGTCAAGCTAAATCACTGGTGGAGGAGGGAGCTGTGTCAATTTCCCATTCCTGAGTCCACCATTCCTGCCCACTTCAAAACCCCTGAACATATCTGGTAAGTACAGAAGCCAAACCTAGAAGTGTAAAAATGGGCACAGCACTTTCTACTCAGGCACCTGACAGAGTTGGGCTTTCTTCTAAAGATCTATGCCGGTCTGCCCATTCACTGCCTGGAGCTAGAAAACCAGCACCTTTCATCAAAGACCACCCAGACCCCCGAGTGTTTTCCTGGGACATTGCTCACTCTGTATCTTTTTTTTTCTTTTATTAAATCATAGCTGTGTACATTAATGCAATCATGGGATACAATGTGCTGGCTTTATATACAATTCGGAATATTTTCATCAAACTGGTTAACATAAGCTTCATGGCATTTTCTTACTTATTGTGTTAAGACATTTATATTCTACATTTAGTAAATTTCACATGTACCCTTGTAGGATGCACTGTAGGTGTGGTCCCACCAATTATCCTCCCTCTACCCACCCTCCCCCCTCCACTTCCCTCCCTCTCCCCCTTCCCCATATTCTTAGGCTATAATTGGTTTCATAGTAAGGCTGAGTACATTGGATACTTTTTCTTCCATTCTTGAGATACTTTGCTAAGAAGAATATGTTCCAGCTCCATCCATGTAAACATGAAAGAGGTAAAGTCTCCATCTTTTTTAAGGCTGCATAATATTCCATGGTGTACATATACCCTGATGGCAGAACTGGGTCACATTTACTTTTCCAGCCCCTAGTCCTGGCAAGCCTCAGTGTGAGCTGATAAAATGCATTCATAAGTCAATGAACCTTCTGTGTTCATGTAGGTTCCAGAGTAACTTAGCATTGTCATTTATCATGAAGAGTTATGTGTCCAGACATGGCCAGGGTTAGAGCCAATCTTGAGCCCACTATAGTAGGCATTGGGCCAGGGTCCAGGATCCCCAGCTTGAACCTGGATGCAAGCTTTGGTTTTTGCAGGTCCTTTTTCGCTAGTGGCCTGTATCCTTGTCTAAGTCCTTTTTTTGCTAGTGTGTATCTTTTGCTGGGCTTTGTTTTCCTCATCCATAACTCAAGGGGATAATTCTGGGGAGATCTCTTAGCCCAGACACTGAGACATGCTCTGCAGCCCAGTTTCGAGTGGATCAAATTGAAAGCAGCATCTGGGATGGAATCTGAGTCTCATTGCCTAGTACGGCCATGCGTGGTGCTGTCCCATCTTAGAAGCCCAGGGGGAGGCCTGCTTGTGTGGTGTCCACTGGCTGTCATAATGTTGTCTGTTTTGGGTTTCCGGTGCCTCTCTGCAAACAGGGATTGGGCTTTGGCTCTCTAGTTTCCTAAGCAGGAGGGGAGAGGGGGGAAACTCCACCCTTCCCGACTTTGCTGCCGTCCAATCCTCCTTTGACCCTTGGCCACACCTCAGATATTTCTTTTTAGATGCTGCAGCCAGCCCAGATTTATCCTGCCTCGTGTCTCTCATGTAAAATGCATCTCCCGACACTTTGCTGGGTTAAATGATTTAACAGCCGAGGCAGAGAGAATTAGGGGTCCGGGAGCGGGAGGCAATGCCTGCGTTTCAGATGAGATTGGAAAGGAGATGGAGATTGGTGGTGATGATAATCTCTTATTTTAATAATATAAAATAACTGTCCCACTGAATCAGAGTGAGCGATGAATTCTGTGGCCTGGGGTTAGAGCCAGCCGAGCCTGGAGAAGAGAGCTGGCAGCGGGGGGAGGGGGCTGGGATGCCTTTCTGCCTCTTCCTCTCTCCCGTCTTTCTCTTTTGAAGATTTGTGCCGGCACCATCCTGTGACTGACCTGGATTGGCTTCAGTGTCTCTAAAAATGTGGGTAGCCAGAGAGGATGAAGAGGAGAGTGATGGGTTTGGGGAGTGTGTGTGTATGCGTGTGAGAAAGAGAGTGTATGTGTGTGTGTGTGAGAGACAGAGAGAGAGAGAGAGAGAAAGGAAATGAATGAATATAAATCTGGGGAAACTGATGACTGCCTTTCCATACATAGGAGGTACTCTGATCTGTGACCCCAAAGGCAGGGGCCTGAACAAGGTGATGCCTGGGAGATGTGGGGACTGCTAGCTGGGACACAGACTCAGAGGAGGCTTGGTCTTGCCCAGCAAATCCCAGGGGGAGTGGTGCCTTACTGGGCAAACCCATATTAAACCCCCGTCCTGTGCCAATCTTCCTGAAGTGGACTGGGCCAGATCAGGGAGGTGGCAC
Organism: Perodicticus potto; assembly: GCA_963574655.1. Taxonomy (NCBI): domain Eukaryota; kingdom Metazoa; phylum Chordata; class Mammalia; order Primates; family Lorisidae; genus Perodicticus; species Perodicticus potto. The sequence goes on along the minus strand of CAUYRH010089164.1, from coordinate 24,020 downwards.
AAAGGAGCCAGATGGTGGGGAACCAACTCCATGGCACATATTGGCTCAGCAGGACTCCCCTTCACAGCAGGCTGCTAATAGCTGAGGCACTGCAGACCTGTCTTCTTCCCTGGGATTAATTCATTACTCCAGCCATACTCAGATGCCGTCAGAATTCAGACGTCAGAATTCAATACGCGGCTAATGAGTCAAGTGCTCTCTCTCTATCTCCCTGTCTGGGGCTCGCTTTCTTTCCCCTCCTTTTTCTCTCTGTGCAGACCACTGCAGATGACAGTGGAGCAGAGGCTGTGACTTTCTGGGCCGGGAAGGGGCCTTCCTCCTCTTCCTTAGAGAATGGGAAGTCGGCTCTGTTTACCAACTTGCTCGTTGTGAGACCTAAGTGCTAGGATGATGGAAGCTCACTCGCACTGGGGCTCCTGAGTCAAGAATCATCGAAATAGGAGAAGTGGGAAGAATGGGTCACAGGGAGACCCTGACGGCCTGGTTCCCTGCACTCAGAATCCCTGCTCCTCATTAGTCAACAACTACTTATGAGAACTCATTATGGGTTGTGCCCTGGCTGGGCACTAAGGATTGAAAGTTGAATGGGTTGATTGGGTCATTATTTACAATAAATTTTCAGTGACTATTTAGTTAGGTTAAAAGGCTCTGGAACTGGACTTCCTAGGTTTGGGTCTGCTCACGGGCTGTGTTAATTTTGGCAAGTTCATTAGCTTATTTGCCTCTATTTCCTCATCTGCATAATGGAGATAACAAAACAGTACCTTCAGGCCAGGCGTGTAATCCCAGCACTCTGGGAGGCTGAGGCTGGTGGGTTGCCTGAGTTTACAGGTTCGAGACCAGCCTGAGCCAGAGTGAAACCTCATCTCGAAAAATAGCCGGGCATTGTGGTGGGCGCCTGTAGTCCCAGCTACTTGGGAGGCTGAGACAAGAGAATTGCTTGAGCTCAAGAGTCTGAAATTGCTGTGAGCTATGATGTCACATCACTCCAACGAGGGCAAGAAAGTGAGACTTTGCCTCATAAAAAAAAAAAAAAAAGAAAGAAATAGTACCTTCATACAACTTTTATGAATGCTGAATGTGTCGATACAGTAAAGCTAGCAAATGATAAATAAATGTAGTTGTTATTCCCAAGTGGTAACAACTTAAGGCCCCAGAGCCTAAAACAGAACAAGTCAACATCTAATGGCTGCTTGCCATATACCAAGCAATGGTGGTTTCTATGCATTAATTTATTTAATCCTCACAACAACCTTCTAAGGTGGGTCTCATTATCCTTACTACCACCTTACATAAGAGGAAGTTGACACTAAAGTCCGTTCTTGTTCAAGGGCACCTAGCTGGTAAATAATGAAGCTGGAATTTGATCTTTGCTCTGTTTGACTCTGAGTCTGAGCTCTTGGTCACAATTCGATGTCTTCGGGAGACAAAACATACATAATTATAGTAACAAAATTGTCTTATTCAGGTTCAAATACACCATTATGGGTTCTACAGAGAATAATGGTGGCTGCCTCTTTTTAGAAAGGTCAAGGAATGTTTCCTGGAGGAGGCAGTGTTTGAGCTGGAGGGTGAGTGCGCATTCTTTGGGTGTTTGGGCTGGTTAGGTAGGAGACAGGGCGGCTGCAAAAGAGCAGGGCACATTTAGGACCCCCTCCACCTGGAATGGCTGGGGGGCAGGTGTATGATGGGGGGTGCCCAGGAACGAGGCTGGGAAGGCAGGTGAGAAACGTATCATGCAGGGTACCATCAGCTGTGCCAAGGGTGCAGCTCATCTGTGAGGACAATGGGAGAGGCAGGTGTGTGAAGCTGGGAAGTGGCACAGGTGTGCACCGTGGATAGCTCTTTCTCTTTCTCACCGTGGAGCACAGACTAGAGAAGGGAAGGCTTGTGGCAGGGAGGATGCTCAAGGTGCTGCTGCAATGGTCACCTTGTTGCTGCAGACCGGATGACACTGCTGCCTACCCAAAGAGGGTGGGCGTGAAAGGGGAAGTGGAACAAGGAGAAAGGGACATGCACTTTGCAATTTCCTATCTGGACATAGGCCTCATTCTGTCTTCCACATACGCACACCTACTGCTACTTCCCAAGTCCTATTTAAATCTCACCTCTCCCAGAAAGACTTCTTTATGGCTTCCCTGGCTCACACTCCTTTTTAGCCTAACATCTGTTGAGTGTGTATCATGCACCAAGCACTTTATGTGTGTTATCTCATTTAGCCCTCCTGGGAGCGCCAGGACTCCAGCTCTGTTATTTTTTTTTGCTGCTTTTTTTAATTTTATTTTTTTACGGAAAGAACCAGTGTCAATCTACCGACCCTCTGAGAAGTCAGGCCGGCCGGGCCGAGCCAGCAGCCCCTCTCCCCCGACTCAGAGGCTCAGTGGTGAGGGGTGGCCCAGCTCTGTTATTAATTGCAAAGGCGAAGTGCCTTGTTCAAAGTTACATAGTGGGGGCTCAGTGCCTATAGCTCAGCGGCTAGGGTACCAGCCACGTACACTGGGGTTGGAGGGTTTGAAACCAGCTGGGCTTGCCAAACAATAGTGACAACTATAATAACAACAACAAAAAATTTGCCGGGCTTTATGGCAGGTGCCTGTAGTCCCAGCTACTTGGGAGGCTGAGGCAAGAGAATTGCTTAAGCCCAAGAGTTTGAGGTTTCTGTGAGCTGTGATAGCACGGCACTCAAGGGCGACATAGTGAGACTGTCTCAAACAAATAAACAAATGAACAAACAAACAAAGTTACATAGCTGGCACCTAGTGGCACCCTGGTATTTTAAACTCTAAGGATTGTTCTTAATGCTGTCATATACAAAATCATCTGTTGGTCTTTGTTATGCAAAGAATATATAGCTTTGCCTCCTCTCTGTGACACCAAGGACGATGGGCATTATGTGCAACAGTGGAGTTTGGGGTTTCTAGTTTGGAGGCAGCATGATATTTTATAACAATATTGAATTAGGATCTAGCACTCAGGGAGCCTGTCTTTTGGCTGTTGTACCAAGCACTTAACCTTTTTGAAGCTGGTTTTTGGTTTGTTTGTTGAAAGCAGAGGATCATTCGTATGACTTGGGCCTGGTGAGGGTCAAATTAAATAAAGTTCATACCAGCAGTCTGTAAACTATAAAACTAAGATGGAATTTAATATTATCATTTTTATTATTACTTGTCAAAGACAAAGTATGTCCTGCATAGAATAATAGGCAGTGGACAGAAGGGGGGTGCTGAATAGTAAAAGGTATAAGATGAAGGTAGTGCAGGCTGACATTTGGAAAATTCCCTAAAGTCTACTGGGGTTGGTTAGATTTAACCAACACCAGCAATCAGATCAAGATGCCTCCACTGGGATGTCACAGGGACAAGGCCAATGTACAAACTTCAAGATGTTCGTAAAGCTTCTAATATCAGACAATTCTAGGAAGACCATTAGTTTCATTGAATTTTCAATGGCGTATTTTTTAACCCCCCAAAGGTTAGAAAGCAGAGGCCCAAGCATGGAATCTGGCATAAGCCAGTAGCTGGAAAGAGGATCCCTTTGATTCAGAAATGTAGGAAGGGATGGGGAAGTTCTAGGGGTTACCAGGAATGAGTCCCTTGTTCTGCAAATTTGAAGCCCATCTGGCAAGGTCCTGGACAAGTCGTCCACAAGGTCAGTAAGGGGCATTATAAGGAGGCAGCCTTTATATCTGCATATGGGGTCACAACTATCCAGAGACAAGGGGAGTGTCTGGGGACCAATGAGTTCCCTGTCATAAGTGCTAGGACACTGAATGAACCCACCTCAGGTTTGTGGAAAGAAAAAAAACCTTTTCCTTCCTTATTCCTCTGAATTGTTTGTTTCTCTGGCTAATGTGTTGGACAGTGTCTAGCAGACAAGATCATTCAGCTGTGTACTTGTACTAGATCCACGTTGGGTCTCCGAATCCCTCAACCTGTTGTGAATTCAATTTGGTATTTCTTAGCTGACCGTGTGTGTGATTGTTTCCCAGCTCACACTGAAGAGACCTACGTGGAAGGAAACAGAAGGTCTGGGCCGGGTCTCCAAGGTCATGTCTAAGGAAGAGAAGGCAGTCTTTGTAGAGCCGTCAGAGCCCAGCGCCGACCATGTTCCCAAGGACACAGCAGTGGCTAGACCAAATATCAGGTGTTTTGACAAAAAAGGACTTTGCTGTCAAGTATGTTTGGGGAATTCTAGGTAAGCCAAAGTTAAACAGTTTTCTGTTTATTTGCTTGTTTTACTTATTTGAACCTTGTAACTTTCTAAGACTGAAACATGCTAGGCAGTATCGCTCTAATTTTTTTGAGCACAGAAACTTGCTCTTCCCCCCAAGGAGCAATTCTCAGAGCTGATGTTCCAAAGAACATACAAATATTGTCCAAGACAACTTTGTCAGATGTCTTCTGACTTTTCCACCCCCAGTCTTTCTCTCTTTTCATTTTCCCAATCCTTTTCTGCAGCCAGGATTCTGTAGGGAGACATCTGGAGCCTCAAGAAGACCCTTCCTCAGCCCAGTAGGATTTCTGCAAGTGGTATAGGTTTAGGCATGTAATGAATTTAGATTTAATTTGCAAGTGAAAAAGCTTGCTTTCTTTTGTAGCTTACACCAAAGCTCAAATGTCTAAGCTTCCAGGGTTTAAGTCTAATTAACTGTATTTCACAGCTTATTTAAAGAAAAGAATGGAGGCATTAAAATTGTAAAATCTAATTTTTGAGTAAATCTTTCAGTGCAAAATTAATGTCGCCGTATTAAAGCCGCCTTGGCAATATATCTCTTGTCTTCAAATTTCAAAATGAGCTTTTGCAAACATGAAATTATTCATTAGACTGTCTGGTAAAGAGATAAATAAGTGTCTCTTCAAATCCTCGATCTCCTCTTCTCTATTTAGCCAGAGACGGAGTTATTTGGTTTGAGGGGCCAAGTGGGTTGATCAGATATGTGAATTTCAACAGGTAAGGAGAGAAGCAAAGGAAGCACAAGCTTTTGTTTGTCAAGGGAGCTGGGGCAGAGACTGAGTTCCTTCTGTCCCCTGGTCTGCTCTTGAGGGATCGATTGGCTATGGGAGATGATAAAATATTTCAGCAGCTATGCTGGAGGTAGGGGCAGGGGTCTGCTGGGCTGCTATTCTGGTTGAAATGCCCAGATTCTCCAATACCTTCTGGTGGGTATTCATCCATTCATTTTTTTTCCCCCGCAGTTTTTGGCCGGGGCTGGGTTTGAACCCGCCACCTCCAGTATATGGCGCCCTACTCCTTTGAGCCACACCCGCCACCCCATCCATTCATTTTTATAGCCAGGTGGTCACCATCCTATCTGGTCCATCACTGAAGCATCTTTAATTGTCTTTAATTTTTCAACTCTTCTCTTTGTCCCCATTGCTGTATACCCAGTTCAGGTGCTCAGCCACCCACCTTTCCATTCTCATTGGCAACTGCTTTCTCTATGGGCACGATGCCCTGGTCTGACTAGATGTGTCTGGTGTGTTCCCCACTCCCAGCCTGTGTACACGCTCTCACGGAGCCCAAACCCCTCCTTGCTCTTGCTTCCTCCCTACTCGACTATGAGTTCCTTCAAGACAGGGAATGTTATCTGGGTTCTTCTCATCCTCATCATCTAGCACAGTACTGGGTATACAGTAGGTGCTCACTAAGTGTTTGTTGGTGATGATGAAGATGATGGATATTCCAGAGCTTCAGGTTCGTGCTTCCCAACCTTTCATTTCACCCGGTGGCTGCTCCCCTTTAGCTGTAGTACAAAGATAGGGGAATGGGAGTGGGGGAGCTGGGCATGGGGGCACCCCAACTTGGACAGGGTCATTCTGAGAATCTGCAAGGTGTGGAAAGAGCATACCTGGGTAAGAATTTAGCTCTGCTTCCTGTTCCCTGGGGGAACGTGAGCAAGCTGCCTTACTTTTCTGTTTCCTGACCTGCAGAGCAGGAGTAACAGCAGGTGGGCTGCAGGAGTTCCTGGAGGCCTAGGATGATGGAAAGATAACAGACAGCACCAGAGGTCTCACACTGTTGCCTGGTACACAGGAGACCTTCAGATCAGTAGCCACTGTCTTTTTTTTGAGATGGAGTCTTATGTCGCCCTCAGTAGAGTGCCGTGGCATCACAGCTCACAGCAACCTCCAAGTAGCCACTATCTTTTTGAACATTGTGCACTGGAGAGATATTTAAGCAAGCTGGCATTTACATGCCAGTATTTGCATATTTATTTATTAGGTCTTTTGTTCATTTCTTGTGTCACTCAATCAATATCCACTCTTCCTTTGTACTGAGTGTCATGCAGCCTGCTAGGGGATAGGGCTGTGGTGCTGAATCAGACGCATACTTTGTCCTTTTCCTGTATGTCATGAGAGCCAAGCACTGCTTCCCAGTCCCGCTGACAGTAACCCAGCTGAACCTGTCATTGCCTCTTCTCAGTCTAGTCCAGTAGCCTCCTGGCCTGCCTGCCTCTCTTTTGCCTCACTGTGATCCATTTCCCACAAAACAGCCAGAGAAGTTGTTAAAATACAACCGAGCATGGGAGTGTCCTGGTAGCACCCTTGGCACCTCCTCATTGCCTGCTGGTTGTGGTCCACAGCTGCCATGCTGCTCACAGGGCCTGGCAGGGCCCGGCCAGCCCTTCAACCCCACCTCCCCTTCCGCGCCTCCCACGGGCTGACTGTCCTGCCAGCCCACACCAGTTCCTGGAGCTGCCCTCCAAGCCTTCCCACATGCTACTCCCACCACCTGGAACATTCTTTGCCCCTTCTCTCATTATTTTCTACCTTGCGTTGGCCTAACATCTACTCGCCCACGTTTTAGTTTAAAGGATTCGTCCCTGGGGGCCTTTTTCGACTCCAGTTCAGGAGGGGGTTCTTCTCAGGGGCCACCCCAGAACCCTGCACTTTCCTCATGGCACTTGCTCTGTTTTATTCATACTCTCTCCCCATTCCCATCCCACAGGGTTATATTCAAAACAAGCAGAATACAGACATCCAAAACACATCGGAAAAGAATTTAAATCTTTTATGAAGCCACTTGAAAAATGCCAAAGGGGTGTTCACTCTTAACACATAAGCAAAACTTTTGGAAACCTTTTCTCTCTCTCTGCATCCCATGCTGGATGGCAGCATCACCACACTCTCTTCTACCTCCTCCTAAAATTTCCCCAGCCCATCTGAACTGAGCTTTTGCTTGCTTTGATTTCTTTACCCCTCCCTTCACTCTCCTTGATTTTTACTTGCAAGTAACTCTCTTTACTTTCATTTTTGTTTTTAAATTTTAAAAAGAAAAACATTCAAATATTCATACAAAAATCGAGAATATGACAGGACACTTAGGCACCTGCCATAGATTAAAGAGAGGTTAGTATTTTGTCACATTGGACTCAGCTGCTGTCTGCTTTTTCAAATCAACCAGGCTAGAGAACCTCCTCTAGACAAAGGTAAACAAGAGAAGTAGTTGAGGTGAATAATGGGGCATGGTGGGGAGTGTGGCAAACTACAGTGAATATGCTGTACGTGGGGATTCCTTGGGGAGATCCTTCTCAAGAGCAGTGGCCTGGATTATTTGTCAGCTCAGTACCCCAGCACTTGGAATGGGATCAAACCCAAGGTTAAAGGAAAGCATGAAGGAATTAAGGAACAGAGTCTCAGTGTTTCCAAATCTCCTGAATTTATCAAGAGAAGGCAGGAATCAGAATCTTAATGGGAAATATGAGTTTTAACTGTTGGACACAATCTCAAAAGAATTTGTTTTTAACTCTCTGTGGGGCAGGAGCCCATGCTGGCAATTGTGACCTCTGACCCAAGCTTACCGGGCTTCTTGAACCTCCTCTCTAGCCTTTGATTTCAACACTATAGAAAGGCAGGTCCAGGGGCCACCCACACATCCAGGGGTCCTTCCTCTTAGAAGGCAGGGAAGGCAGGAAGGAAGTCTGGGAATACTCATAAGCAAATAGGCTCTGTCATCCATGAATGACCAACAAACACATGAAAAAATGCTCATCGTCTTTGATCATCAGAGGAATGCAAATCAAAACCACTCTAAGATATCACCTGAGTCCAGCAAGATAGCCCACATCACAAAGTCCCAGAACACCAGATGCTGGCATGGATGTGGAGAGAAGGGAACACTTCTACACTGCTGGTGGGATTGCAAACTAATACAGCCCTTTTGGAGAGAAGTATGGAGAATCCTCAAAGAGCGAAATATAGATCTTCTATTTAACCCTGCAATCCCTTTACTAGGAATCTATCCAGAAGAACAAAAATCATTTTACCTCAAAGACATTTGCACTAGAATGTTTATTGCGGCTCAATTCATAATTGCCAAGTCATGGAAGCATCAACCCATGAATGGATCAACAAACTCTGGTATATGTATTCCATGGAATATTATTCAGCCATTAAAAAAGATGGAGACTTTACATTTTTTACATTTACTTGGATGGAGTTGAAATACATTATTTTAGTAAAGTATCACAAGAATGGAAGAATAAATATCCAATGTACTCTATACTAACATGAAATCAATATCTAAACAAGTACATGTTCCTAAGAACAATAAAACCGTTATTGTCTAGTTCAGAGGGAAGTGGGAAGGGGGAGGGGAGGACGTTTGGCAGAAGGAGGAAGGGCATTAGGCCAGGTGCACACGGTGAGGGTGGATAGCCTGTCCCCTGGGTGAGGGGCTCTTCTACAAATGGAACTTCACCTTAGAAGTGAAAATGATATAACCTAAACATTGTACCCTCATATTAATTTGAATAAAGTTAAAAAATGAAAAAAAAATAAAAATAGAGGAAAAAACCAAAAACCAAACGTGCTCTGTCATCACCACAGCTGTGTGCTTAGGAAGGGCGAGGTACCCAGGGCACCCTCTTATTTATCTCTGAACCCTCAGGCCTACCAAGGGCCTGCAAGGAGGTGGTTTTGAGTACACGCACGCTCAAGGAGGGTGGGAACGAGAGTGTTCCTGAGCTCTCCAGCCCACCCCTCTTCAACAGCCCTGCTAGCCGGACAGCAGCCCTCCACCTGTGCGCTGCGTGTTGGCAGGTGAGTTGTCCTGCCGGCCTCAGGTCTGGAGCCCCAAGACCCTGAGTGCAGAGCGGTCCAGGGCAGGATGCTGGGAGGCGCCCGGTCCAGTGGGTTCCAGTCCAGCTCTGCTAATGACGGGCTGTGCAGCTCTGAAGAGACATGTCGCCCCTCTGGCCCTACTTGTAAGTGTTATGCCTCCCAACTCAGCTATGATTCCAGATCTTTTCCAGGTAGGGGGGTCAGAGCAGAGGGAATGGAAGGCGAGCTTGGGGAGGCGGCCGAGGAGGGCGGACTGCGGCCCGCGCTTGTCTCAGCAGCGCCGCCTCCAGGCAGCCAGAAAACCCACCCATGGGGCGACTCCCCAGGCAGCCGGGAGGCAGAGTGCGGCTGTTTGGGGTTTTTTTTTGTTTGTTTTGGGTTTCTCTGAGAATTCTTAGTTCCATGCGAACTTCTTTGAAGTAATCGCTTCTCAGAGCCAATTAGTGCCTGCCGGCACTCTGTGGAATGATCCAGAGGGGAGCTGGAGCGGGCTGATTGTCTTGCGGTGGCAAAGACTGTTGGCGGGGCAGGTGGGTGGGGGCGGGGAGTGTGTGGGTGGGGGGTGTCCCAGGAAGGGGTGCGACGTTGGGCGCGTTCATAGGGCAGCCTCTCCTCGCCACTCCTTGAGCATGGCTGTGGGCCAAAGAGCAGCTTTCTGGAAGGCAGCCGGCCGGGAAAGCAGGAGGGTCATCAGAGGGCAGCGCTCTTCGCCGGGTGCTTCACCTTCCTCAGCCTCCATTTCCTTTTTGCTAAAATGGGAATATCTAACTCCTTACGTGGCGGGCCTGTTGTGAGGACGAAATGGGTGCCAAGGCCCTTTGCACAGACAACAGGAGGGCAAATTACTTAATCTTTTCAAGCCTCAGGTTTCTCCCCTCTGTAGAGAGGGCCGTGTGAAGTTGGGGAGAGCGTTCAAGAGCCGAGGCACAGTAAGGACGGCGGGGTGATCAGTCCTCGGTGGTGTCACGAGTACCGCACACAGGTGGGGAGGCAAGTTTCCAGTTTCTATAACAAAGGGAAACATTTCAGGGTACTCCAATGAAGTTTGGGGGTAAGTGAGTTTTGGGGGGGGAGGGGGAGGGTTGGGAAGCAGCAAGTCTGCATGGCTTGGACTTGGGTGAGCTGAGGAGGACAGGAACACAGGTGAGTCTGGGGACGCCTGGTGGAACCACGCTTAGAGGGTGACAGAGTCAACACCCGGCCCCAGGAAGCAGAGAGGACCTCTTTCCAAGGGAAGGGGCAGAGACTGGGCAGGTGGCAGGCAAGTGAGTAGCAGATCTAGGCCCAAGCCCTGGTCCCCAGGCTCCTGGTCCAAGAACCGGTTCTCAGCCCTCACAAAGGGCATCTGCACTCCTGGCCCCACTGAGGCCCCACTGTCTGCATCTCACAGTCACCTACGCTTCTTCCTTTGCCTGGAGCTCACCACCTCCTCTGGAGACCCCCAAGGAATCCTCCAGGGAGCCAGTCTGGCTGTGCCTCTTCTGGTGCAGGGCAGACAACTGCCTTCTGGCCTATCATAGCCTGGTCTGGAATCCCAGAAACATTTAGGGGCCTTTGAAACCATCGAGCTTGTAGGCTCTGGCATCAGAGAAATAGGATAAACAAACCTGGGCCCAAGAGAAAATTCATTCTTCTCTCTTTCCTCTGCCTTTCAAACTCATCAAAGTCAAGTTCTCAAAGCTCTACTGTCTCACAAGTGCCTTCAAATGGGTCTCATTGTTTTATTTATTGTGCTTATCACAAGTGCAGGCAGCCTGGAGAGATCTGGGCCAGCAGAGACCTCTTTCAATGTGTTGACATTTCTGGGGATGTGAATGGTCCTCTCCGTGTCTTTCTTTCCTCCGGCTGGCCTGATTGAGAGAGATGGTTTCTAATGGTGGTTCCCAGGAGAGTTATTCCTACAGGGCATTCAGAGCTTAGCAGGCCTGGGACATAACTCCTTTGTCAGTACTCCATCCACCCTGCCCCTGAGCAGTCAGACATCCCAGCAGCCTGTCTGTCCCTGCCACCATCCTGGTGGAACCCTCTCCTGCAATGTAAGGCTTAGCAGCTGTACTGGTGAGAGTCACTGTGACCTTCTTGATTAAAAAGAAGTCTAAGTCTAATAAATATGAACCAAGGGACTACTGTGTGTGGTCTGGGGGGTGGGGAGGGAGTAGGGACATAACAAAAATAAAGGAGGCCTGCCCGTGGTTCTCAGTGGCTCTGGGAATCCTCAGGGGAAGGTGGAGGCAGGCTAGGTGCAATACCAACGTAGAGACGGAAGTGCTGGCAGAGAGGCATGGGTGCTGGTGGGAAGAGGGAGACCCCACGGAGGAGATGAAATCCGGAAGGTCAGCAGGGAGGCAAGAGAGGCAGGTGTTAGGTGGCAAGGACTGAAAGAGCAAAGGTACAGAGGCAGGAGGCACAGGTGAGTTGGGGGATGGATGGCAAACATCCTGGGATTGCTGAGGAAATAGATGGTCAGAGAGGGGGAGAGGAGATCAGATGGGGCCAGATCACAGAAAGCACTGTAGGCAGCTGGGATCCTCTTGCCAGTTTTGAAGGAGCATCCTTGGGGTGGCTGTGTCCCTGCTGGGTGCACAGTTTGACATTACAAAGGGGTGGGCTCCAGAGGGAACTAAATGCAAGATGTGGGCTTGGAGCAATGGCTCTCTGGCCATGGGCTTTGCTGGACATCTGGCCCCTCTCCTCCTTCTGGGTAACTGGGAGAAAGGCAGTTGTTGGGGAGGTTAGTCTTTAGGCACATGCCTGTGCCCTCTCAAATAGGTTCAGAGTGGGCCACATGTGTCCTTCCAGGGACAGTGGTGTGGCAGCAGATGGAGCCAAGGCCAACCCCCACCTCTCTGAGTCTGGCTGTCATCTTTGCAATGTGGTCGATATTACCTCTCTTGCCAACATGAGATAATGTATATAAAAGTGCTTTGAAAGCTATAAAGCATTATACGGATGCAAAGTATTATTTTTTTTCTTCTTTCCTTTTATTACCTTCTCATCTATTCTCAGCCTGCCCTGTCACTGAGCCAGGACCAAAGACCCGTCTCCTACCATTCCAGGATGGATCTGCTGTTCAGGGCACGTCAGATCACCTCTCTGATTTAGAGATTCCAGGAAGCAGAAACTGGAGAGGTAAAGAGGCCTGACTTGGTCAGGCAGTAATGAGCAGAGTGGCTGAGTGGGGCCCAGGGGAAGATACTTGAAGGGGACAGGAAAGTTTTCCTTGTCATCCTATGTCAACATTGTCGTCATCATCATCTTCATCTTCATAATTTGCTGCCCCCCCAATGCCCCTGCACCCATCTTCTCCTTGTGCATCCCTTATTTCTCAATTCCTAATGGTCCAGTTCAAGTGTTCTTTCTTCTGGGATGTGCTTCTCAGCCGCCCTGGGTGGCAGCGGTCTCATCTCCCGCAGCACTTGGCCTCTTTTTTCACAGAGCTTTTTCTGTGAGCTCTGTATTGCAGTCATCTGTGGACATTTCCTTTCCTTCCTGTTGGGTTTAAGCCCCTTGAGGAAGGGACCATGTCTTGTGGACCTTTGTGTCCCCTTGTCAACTCTCTTTGTGCCCAAGAAGCTGCCATGAATTCTGGAGGGATTATGAACTCATCTGTCTTCAGAAGCATCAGTGGGACCAGAGTGCTAGGCTGCGGGGCTGAGGCATCCCTTCTAGAAGGTATTTTCTAAGGCAGCCCTGTGCTCACTCAGCTCTGCAAAATATGTGTCTGGTCAAGTCCCAGTTCGTGGGCAGAGGATGGGCAAATCCAGGTCTTCCCTGTCACTCATTCCTGTGTTCCTGCCCTGAAGCTTAGGCTGTGTCCGGGTTCCTTTGTACCTGATCCATTGCATTCCCTCTGCATGGCTGGGAAGGGGGTGCTGCCTGGACACTCATGGGCAAGGGGAGAAAGAAGGCAGAGAGGATGAAAAGTAGGTGTGGGGATGGGAGGAGATGGAGGCTCTGACTGAGTGAGGGTCTGCGCTCTGCCCCAAGGAGCCCCAAACTCCCACCAACTCCAGAGATGTGAAGGAACAGTTCCTTCATCCTTCTTGTCCCTGGCTCAGAATCCCCTAAGCTCCTTCTTTGTCCTGAAGAAATAATGGCTTGTCAGACACGATTATTTCTAATTGCTAGATTGCTTTGTGCCTGTTGTTCTTAGAGAGGCAGGCGGAGTCTGTCTCTGGAGGGGCCTCTGGGTGACCTCTCCTGGAGAGGGAAGGAGTGGGAAGGAGCAAGAAAGAGGGGCTGTCTCGCTCTTGTAACTCCTGGTTTACACCTGGTGGCCCTTTCAGGATGATGGCTGGGGTGGCGGGGGTGTCTGGATCAGGGGCAATGACTCACATTTATACACAGACACAGCACAGGCTGACAAATACAGGTACCCATGAAGGAACTCACACCCATGTAAAAACACCTGTGTGTAGTTGTCACATGCTCAGTGAATCACACACAAATATGTAGGATCCCAGGGATCAGTGTACACAGACAGTAACCCACCCATGAAGATACCACAGGCCCAGCTTGAATGGTTAGATGCACAGATACCCATGTGGGCAGGTAGGTGCAACAGTTTAGAGATTTGGGTGTGATAATTAATCGTATCCCTCTTTCTACCAACTTCTGAAACAAGTGAAAAGTACACACAAGAGGCAGATAGGCATTGAGATGTTCTTGTATTTCATCACTTTTTAAGACATGCATATTTTCACATTTCTGAAATTGGGATGTGTTTTGCAATCGACAGTTTGCGGATTGTAAAACACACCCCAATTAGGTTTGTCAGCATCTGGCTTTGTCACTAGCAAAGTCGATTTAAGGAAATGAAGCTCCCATGGGCTTCCTACCCTTGCCTTCTGTTTGGAGGTTGCCCAGAGTTGCAAGCCTAGCTGGACTTCTGCAAGCCTCCCTGCTCCAGGGTATTGCCTAGCCTGGTCAACTTCCCCTGCTGAGCAGGGGAGAATGTGTGCATGCCACCATGGACCCCGGCCATGCAGATGCCATGACCCAGTCTTTTCCCTGTCTTACTAATTAGGTAAGGTAAGCCAGGGAAGGAGCAGATAGAAGGATAACAGATGATTTCTTCTCAACTTTTATGAGTCAGGGCAGAGACAAAGGAAATGTTTTATATGAGTACCTAGGAATGGGCAAAAGCATGCGAACACATTTACACATAAACTATTTGCATATTGAAGTGCGCATTACGATAGCAGGTCCCGGTGGGCACAAAGTCACACCTGCGTGATGTAGACAGAGTCAGACATGTGTCTAGAGACTCAGTAAACAGACATGCAGGTTCCTCTGCACACACTTGCATTCGTGCACCTGGATGCTCGTGTATGAGCTCACTTGTACACAGGTGCCTATGCTGTGTCTACTCACCTGGATACTGGGCAGCATTGTCCTGCAGGGAACATGAGCTCTTTGACAGCAGAAGACAGAGTGCACAGATCTACTCTAAGGCCACTTTAGGGAGCACCTTAAGCCAGAGCTGTAGGCTTCATGTTGGCAGAGTGACCACCATCTTGCCTGGCACCAGGGCTGTTGCTTACAGCTCATGATGTGTGGCCAGCTTGGGCCTCTTTATGTGGCTCTAGCCTAAAGGGAGACCCCTGGACATATCTACCTGTTTCCGATGGTCCACAGGCTTGGGAGATAGCCTATTCACCCTTTCCTTCCAGAATCACCCTTCAAACCTGCCCTGTGCAAGCTGCCCTTGCGTGCCACCGTGGGAAGCAATGGTGGGCCATCTGGCTCATCGTACAGTTGAGGAAGCTGAGTCTTCTTTAAAGGAAGCTGTAGCGCCACTTTTCTTTTAACTCCTCAAATCGTAACTGTCAGCGTAGATGGCATCACTCGTCATCACACACTGGTAGCTCTGTGTGTGCCTTCCTGTCATTTCTGGACTGTGCTTGCCCACATCTCATTCGACTGGCAGTGTCTCACGGGTGGGGGTGTGTCTTCTATTTTAATTATAAATACTTATCAACCAGGTTAGAACTAGTCCAGCTCCCGTATTTTACTGATTTGGATACTGAAGCCCAGAGAGAGAAAATTATCTGCTCGGGGTCAACACCCCTAGCCAGGGTTTAAGGCCAGCTCCTGGCTTCCCATGTGTGTGTACTTCTGAGACTATATGATTAACTGTGAGCTATTCATCTGCTTGTACTCTGTGTGTGTTTGTGTATGCCTGCGATATTGATCATGGATGGACGGCTGCCTTTGTGTATTCCTTTGTATGTATTCCTGGGAGAGTTTCCATTTGTGGGAAGCTGTGTGGATCTCCATGAGAATCCTATGAATCGGCTCGGCGCCTATGGCTCAACAGGCTAAGGCGCCAGCAATGTACACCTGAGCTGGTAGGTTCGAATCCAGCCCAGACCCACCAAACAACAATGGCAGCTGCAACTAAAAAATGGCCAGGCGTTGTGGCGGGCGCCTGTAGTCCCAGCTACTTGGGAGGCGGAGGCAGGAGACTCGCTTGAGCCCGGAAATTGGAGGTTGCTGTGAGCTGTGATGTCACAGCACTCTATACAAGGTGACAACTTGAGGCTCTGTCTCAAAAAAAAAAAAAAAAAAAAGAGAATCCTATGAATCTATCAGTGTGAACTCTACGCACAAGTGAGCTTATGAATCCGTTTGCATACACCTAGTTGTATATCCACCATGGATCCTGCTATGTTATTCAAATGTCCCCGTGTGTATACCCATGTGTGGATAACTTTAAGGGTGTGTATAAGCTCATCGTTGTCTGACCTAGGCAGGTGTGGTCTGACTGTGTGGCCGACGTATGTATGCACATCCATGTATATGCCTGAGCGTGGGTTACAGCCATATAAATGTGTGTGTGTTTGTGGTAACAGATGGTGCATCTGTATAACTCCAGCATTTCCTGCCTGCATGCAGGGTACTTTCCTTTGTGACTGTGGCAGTATGAGCCCTTCTGCTCAATCCTTGTGGTCCCTAGGGACAGCCCAGTCTTGGCACTGACTGCCTTATGGGCCACTCAGCCAGTAACCTGTGTCTTTCTACTCAGGAAAAGTTACTTTGGCCCCACAGGCAGGCTCAAATCATATAACCTTTCATGTTCCCTCTTCTGTAGGGCCAATTGCCAGACTCCCTGGGGCCCCATTTATATGATGTCAGGTTGAGACTATGGCCTGGTACAGTCTTCTTAAAGCAGTGTGACTCCGTGCCCAGGGACAGCTCACTGGGTGGAACTTTCTGTGGACTCAGCATCTCACTCTTCCTTTGCCACAGTGCAGCCTAGACTTTAGCATTATGGTTGGAGGCTGCTGGAAGCCATTATGTCCCACCCCAACCCCCATTTTAGGGATGAAGATGCTAAAGCTCAGGGAGAAAAAGGACTAATTGCAGAACAGATATTTTGATAGTAAGAGAACCTAGAGTAGACACAGCATTTGTACCAGGCTCACTGGAGCAGATGGCTGGCTGTCCAGCAGAGATCGATGAGCCCCTTCTATGGTGTGTTAGCAGGGACCACACTTCCATCAGCCCCTACACCTACGTGGGCCACATGGCTGAGTTCTGTAGAATGTTTGGAATGTGAGTGGAGGTGGGTGGCATGCCAGTTCCAGGCCTCATTTATCCTACCCACCCAGGTATATATATTTGTCCAATCTTCTCCCACTTTGCTGGCTGAAAGTCAACATCCAGGGTGACCACTAGGCAGCCACATGTTGATAGTAGAAAATTTTTTTTTATCAATCTGACCCTTTAAGTGACTCCTGAAAGCAGAACACCTTCCTGTGAGAGGAAGAAATAAAGCTTTAGTTGGGTTAAACCACTGAGATGTTGTGTTTATTTGTTACAGCAGCTAGCATTGCCTTCATCAACGTTCTGCTGCTGCTTTTTAAGGAAATGACCGCCAGGGAAAACCTCCCAAACTCTTCACACTGACCTTGTCTCCAAATCACCTGGGGTCCTCTTAATCACCTGGAGCAACCCACCCCCTGGAGGGAAAGCCTGAGTCACCATGGTGCCTATTTCTGCAGTGTATAATAAAATTAATGGATGTGCTCATTCCAGCAATTCTGGCTGTCCTTTGAGCAAATTTCACTCTTCAGAAGGATCACTGGATTTTTCTCATGATGTCTGAGATTCATCATTTAAGATCTCATGGATAGAGTTAGCTTTCCTCACACACTGTGGTAGCCAATGGCTTTACCTCTAGGAGGATTGATCAGTGTGACTTTTGGTGATCAGGAGCTTATGTTTGACTTTCCCTCCTTAAACCCTCTCCGAGCTTTGGACCCTTTCCTCCTCCTGAATGGTCCTGATGAGAGGTTTTCCAACCCCCAGTTCCATGAGCTGCAGCAAAGTGTAGGCTCTGTTGCCAGTGCTAATGATTTCCTTAAGTGCTTCTGAGGATTTCCTTCAAGATAAACCCTCTAAGTTGGCATCCATGCCATCTTTGGAATTTCAGCTCTGCTAGAAGCAGAAGCAGGGAAGCGCCTATGAAACAATATGGTAGTATGAAAAGGCAGAAGGTCACTTAAATCAATTCACTTAGCAGAAGTGCTAAGCCCCCAAGAATGACATATGCATTCATATAAGCATGTTATACTCCTGCTCAAATGCTTTCCGTGACTCCCTTTTGCCAGGGCCAGAGTCTTAACTCTTGCCTACCATTCAGGATAGTCACAATTCAGGCTCCATTTTACCCCTTGCCACTCCTCCAATGCAACCACTCAGAAGAGACCCCCCTGGGACTACTGCAGCTCTTCAGTAGGTTTCATCTTTTATCCCTGCTTTCTTTGGTTATCTGCCTGGAATATCTTTCTCCTCTTCTTGGCTTGATAATTTCCTCTTTATCCTTCTAGACTGGATTCATTATCACTTCTGCAAAGCCTTCTGTGACTTTCACCCCAGCCTCCAGCAGAGTTAGCACCTCCCTCCATTTACATCATACCCCATGATAGAATACTTATACATACTTTAAAATTGGCCCCTCTGTAGACGAAGGTAGGAGGTTTTAGATAAGGGAGCAAATCTTGGTTACCATTGTACTCCCATTACTTAGCTCAGTGCTTGGCACATAGAATGTGTGTTCCTGTACATACAGCTAGGGTGGGTGTGACTTCTGCCAACTCACTGAAGTGGGGCAAAGGCTGTTCCAATGGGGCTTAGTCTGAGGGTCTCACTGTTGCCTCTGCCCCTTCTGCTTCCATGTTTTCTCTAGACCAGGGAAGCCTGGTTCTTTAGCATTGGGAAGGCCAAGGGGATTGGAAACAGGAATGCTTTTCTTCCTTTTTTTTTGCCAGTGGCTAGAGGAAGTCAGGAATTGAAGAGTGAGATAAAACCAGAGGCCTGAGGTGGGTGAGCCCCAAAGAAGCAGCTGAGGAACATCAGATCCAAGATGGGATAAAGGAGATAGAATCAATGTGTGAAAAAAAGTTTAGTTTTTTTCAGAGTCTCACTCTGTTTCCTGGGCTGGAGTGCAGTGGCATCAACATAGCTCACTGCAACCTCAGACTCCTAGGCACAAGTGATCCTTTTGTCTCAGCCTCATAAATAGCTGGGACTACAGGCATGCACCACTATGCTCAGATAAGTTTTTCTATCTGTTGCAGGGATCGGGTCTTGCTCTTGCTCAGGATGGTCTCAAACTCCTGATCTCAAAGATCTTCTCACCTTGGCCTCTCAGAATGCTAGGATTACAGGCGTGAGCCACTGTACCTGGCCTTGGGTGAAATTTGTGTTCCATCAATTTTACATTTGTTCATATTTTGGCATCTCTGGAATTGAGGTACATCCTACTATCATTGACATATCATAGTTTAATCATAGTTTATTTGACAATATGATTTTCTTTCTTAGTGATATATGAAGTGAGCGTGTCTTTGCAAATGATGGCATCTTAGATTTGATGAAATGTTGCCACCTGTTAGCAAAGGTCAAGGCTAAGATATCAGTAGCTGGATAAAGTCAACCCTAGAGTCAGATCTGCATGTTAGAAAGAGGCAAAGGCAGGGCTGGGCCTGGGGTGAGGCAAGTGAAATGTCTAAAAGGGGAAACAGGAAGCAGAGGTTTAGCTGATGCCTCACTGCAGCTGTGCCTCTTTAGAAGGAGGGGGAATGCTACTCTTTACTCTCTGAGTGCCCTTTAGGAAGTGACATTGCAGAGGTGGGCAATGATTGCCTCCTCTAGGCCTTTCTTCAGTCTCCTAATTCTAGGATTCTTTGTCCTCTTTATCTGTCTCTTCCCAAAGACCCAGTGCGGATGAGGGAGATGAGGAAGGAAGGTAGGAAGGAAAACAGGTGGAGGAGGGGAGTTTACTTCTGCACCACGGGGATAGGTAGGTGTAAACTGACAAAGTGCATTTTGCAAAACGTGAAAGTACAAATCATTGGTTCTCAGCCCTGGCTACAAATTCGCAACACCTGAGAACTTTTCAATAATACTTTGCTTGAGTCTCAGCCCAGATCAATAAAATCACCATTTTCATCTGGAGTTGAGGATCATTGGCCAAAAGTATTTCTTAAATATTCAATAACTAAGGATTGCGTTCAAAATTTAAACTGTATTCGTCATCCCTGACTTGGAGAAATAATACAGTGTACATCCAAGTAGTCCGTTGGGTTTGGAAAGCACTTACATGGGTGTGACCCTCTGTGGTGGGTAGGCAAGCTATAATTATCACGCTCATTTTACTGAAGAGGATCTAGGGTAGAGAGGTTGAGAAACTTTATGAAGGGAGATGATGTCCGAGCTGTGTGATGGAAAAGCTCTTACAGTTGTCCAGTTGTACAGGGATTAAAGGAGCAGAGCTGGGGAAAGCTGGTGGTTGGCGTTTGGTTAAAGAGAGGAGAGGGAAGGAAAGGCCACTAAGTAAGACCAGGGGCAGAGGCGGAGGGAGGGTGGAAGATGGCAGTATAGAAAATACCCAAGAGGCTTTGGGGGGTGGACAGCCATCTGCAGAATCATTGGCAGAGCCTGGTTTTTGTCAGGGGCTGGAAAGATGGCACAGAGAAAAGTCAAGAATTTCCTAGAGAATCCATGTTGATGAGGAAGGCGAAGCCAAGACTGGAAAGCAAAAGAGATACACCAAGAACCCAAACAGAAAGGATCCAGCTTTTTCAGGGACCTAAACAAGTGAGACGGTGGCAGGAGAATGAAAGAGTTAGAAGAGGAGGGGGGCCCCGGGACCACAGGCAGGGTGGGCGAGAGGGGAGAGTAGGGTCTGCGGGGTACTTAGCAAAGCTCTCCAAGGAATGGACTACTGGCTCAGGATGACAATTCGCGTAGGTGTCCCAGGCACTGTGAAGGCCCCATTCTTTATCTGGCTCCAGGCTCAGCTGTGTAACCTCATTGCAGAGAAGCAGGAGGAAGGAGGGACAGCAGCTGATGGTAGAGGGTCCCCACTAATTGGGAGGTAGCAGCAAGAGACTGTCCCACCCAGCCTGTGATGGGGGTCCACAGGTCTGTGTCATACTCTGATGGCGAGTTTAAGGCCAGTGAAAGCAAATCACTGGCTCCTTGATGAGATAATGGGGTCGTCTAGGGAGGCAGCTCCCAGGCCGGGCTTGGGTCTCTGACAGCAGGCAGCTGTGGCAGCGTGTCCTTGCTCCAGCGCCTTCCTGTCTTATCTCCTTTTTAACGAATTCTGAATTATAATGAAAATTTTCCTTGGATGTAGTGTATGCCTGACAATCAAATCACTACTAAATCAATTCTTTGCAATCAATGTTTTTCTAATGAATTTTGCATTTCTAATGGCAGGACCCGACACTATCTGTTTATTTTCTGTCTTGCCCTTGGCTCCCTCCCCTGCCTCCTTGTTTTAAG
This sequence comes from Perodicticus potto, assembly GCA_963574655.1. Taxonomy (NCBI): domain Eukaryota; kingdom Metazoa; phylum Chordata; class Mammalia; order Primates; family Lorisidae; genus Perodicticus; species Perodicticus potto. The sequence continues at coordinate 3,159 of CAUYRH010089164.1, read as the reverse complement.
TAACTGCACACGAGGATGTAGGAGCCAAATGGCGGGTCTGTAGCAGTTTTTCTTTTTCAGCATCTCCTCAATTTCTCCTCGCCCTTTTCTTTAGCATCCCTCACTGGGAAACTTAATGGGGTGTTTCTGGAGTAATTAGAATGATTTAAATAGCCCTGCTAACAAAGTTTGTCAGGAAAATCCTCACAACCCCCCAGGGTGCACCCCCCACACCTGCTATATCCTGCCCAGGGAGGGATTGGAGATGGTGGGAAAATGGAGGGAACAGTCCTGTCCCCTGCACCCATCCCATTCCCCACACCTTCCCAGAGAAAATCTCTTTGCATTTCAGAATTCTGTGGGACTTCTGGGCAAAATAACACAGCTACTAATAAAAATAAGTACTGCAGGGGAGGTGGGAGAACAACTCCCGGACTCACACTGGTTCTCGATGCCCAGATTCACGAATGAGTGAATGAATGACGATGGTGGGGACCTGCAGGATAGTGTTCTGGGGATGTGACTGGTGCAGACTGTGATCTATGAACTTAGATCCATTGTGGCAGGTAGTATAATGTTCTCTCCACCCTCCATGTCCACTGTGAATATGATGGAAAGGAGTTAAAGTTGATAATCTGTTGACATTACGATGGAGAGAGTGTGTCTGGGTTAGCTGGGTGGGTTCAGTGTAATCATCAGCGGCCTTCAAAGCAGAAGAGTGAGGCAGAAGTCATCAGAGTGATTTATTAAAAAGGGCTTAGCCTGCACCACTGGCTCTAAAGAGGGAGGAAGGGGCCATGAGCTGAGGGATGCAGGTGGGTTTCTGGAAGCTGAAAAAGGAAGCAGATTCTTCCCCAGAGCTTCCAGAAGGGAACACAGCCCGGCCAACAACTTGATTATAGCCAAGAAGACCTGTGTTAGACTTCTGATCTCCAAAACTGTAAGAAACTTGCATTGTTTCAGGCTACTGAGTTTGTATTGATTGGTTGCAGCAACACCAGGAAACTAATACAGAAATGCCCACATTTCTCAGAAGTCCTGCATCTGGCTTACAGTTGAGGAAAGCCCAGGGTACATAGTAGTGAAGTCAGTAGACCATGAGAAAGGTCATTTGTAATGAAGATATGTGGAAAATATAGTAAGAGCCCCAAGAAGGTATAGGGAGCCTCTGAGGGACTCATTGTTAACTCGCTCAGTCATCGGTCTTTGAGGCAGCCTAGCCAGCCCCCTCCTCTTGGCCCACTGCCCTGTGTGGCACACGTACCCTTCTCCCCTCCATGCTCCATCCCTGCTTTTACCTGCCACACCCACCCCTAGCTAAGAGAACAGCCCTTGCAGTGAGTCAGGCTCATGTCTGAATCTTATCAGCCAGATGACCAAGGGCAATTTGCTTAATCATTCTGAGCCTCACCTCTCCATCTTTAAAGGGGACACGTATTAATGCTATGTGATAGCTAACCTCTGTGTTGTTGTGAAGATGCTGCATGTCAAGAGCTTAGTACATGGCAAGGCACGAAGAAAAAAACCTTGATAAATATCACGTGTGTTAACACCCTATCACGATGGCAGCATGCCCTCAGATTTGTTGTAGGGCACCTCTCCTACCCTCACTCTTGGCTGGCTTCCTACTTGGTTGAGAAAATTAAAACAACTAAAAGAGAATTTCCACAGACTTCCATGGCTGCATCTGCCCTTCTACCATCATCTGCCCATTCATACTCTGCCCTTCGCTGGACACTGTAGATGAACTGTCCGTCCTCCCATCTGAAGCCAACCCCTCCCTGTGTGTGCTCCTCCCCCAATCCCCTCCAGCAATTCTCTCCTCTCTTATACTTCGTCAGTTTTTAGCTTTATATTGCATTGTTCAAATCTGCATATAAGCATGCTATTATTACTCTCCCATGATAAGAAAACTCTTCTTTTGATCTCATTTCTCTTTTAAGCCACTGTCCCATCTTTGCTTCTTCCTATAGCAAAACTCCTCAGAAGAGTTCTCTATACCCAGTGAGGCCTTTCACCCTACCTCCATGCTGAAGCTGTTCTTGTCAAGGTCACCCGTGACTGGGTTGCTAAATCCAGTGGACAGGGTTCAGTCCTCATCTTACTTGACCTGTTAACAACAGTTTGATTTAGGGGTGGCACCCGCCCCCTCATCCTCCCAGACATGACAGTGCTTTGGTTTTCCTAGCTCACAAATAGTTCCTTTTCACCTCCTTAGCTTTACTCATCTCTTCTTTGAGGCTTTCTAAAGTTGGGCTTGGCCATCTTCTCCATAGGATATCACGTAATCTTGTGATTGGAAATATCAGCTCTATCCTGAGGACTACAATGATCACCTCTCTCTCCTGAACTTGAGACTTGACTGTCTAAAGCTTCAAGGAGCCTGCTCTGACCTATTTAGAAGTACAAAACTTCCCTGAATTTGCTTGAATTCTGATTGACTTCTCCAACTCCACGTGTCCCAGACAGAACTGCTGACCATCCCTCCACCCCCTATTCTGAATCTGCTCCACCTATAGCCTTCTCTGCCTCTGTGGATGACAGCTCCAACCTTCCAGTTGCTTAGGCCAAAAAATGGAGTCATCTTCGTCTCTTCTTGTTCTCTCACATATCTCGTCCAATTTGCCAGGAAATGTTCTACTTTTGGCTCAGCTTTAAAAATAGACATGGAATCTAACCAAGTCTCATGCTGCCACTGCTCCCACCCCTATTGGAGCCACCTTTATCTCACACCTGAGTCACTCTAGTAGCTTCTTCTTCTTCTTCTTCTTCTTCTTTTTTCTTTTTTATTAAATCATAGCTGTGTACATTAATGCAATCATGGGGGACCATGTGCTGGTTTCATATACAATCTGAAATATTTTCATCAAACTGGTTAACATAGCCTTCATGGCATTTTCTTAGTTATTGTGTTAAGACATTTATATTCTACATTTAGTAAGTTTCACCTGTACCCTTCTAAGATGCACCGTACGTGTGGTCCCACCAATTACCCTTCCTCCACCCATTGTCCCCCCTCCCCTCCCTTGCCCCTTTCCCCATATTCTTGTGCTATAATTGGGTTATAGCCTTCATATGAAAGCTATAAATTTGTTTCATAGTAGGGCTGAGTACATTGGGTACTTTTTCTTCCATTTCTAGTGGCTTCTTAATAGGCTTCCAGATGAGGCCTTCTAATGT
>CAUYRH010089163.1:0-13603 GCA_963574655.1 Perodicticus potto | reverse complement strand
ATGATCTGATTTGTTTCTGTTGTTATCACGGATGTCAGCTCTACTTTCAAGGTTTCACTCCGACTATATCTTCCTCACAATTCTTTCTTAAAGGCAAAAATGACATCAATATGAACTATTGTTTCTCAAAATACAATCTTAAAGAAATTTGTATTGTTTGTGTTCTTAACTGCATATTCCATGGACCATCCCCCACCTGCTTAATAAAATTCTCAGAGTTTCAAAACGTGCATTTTAGCTCACTCCCCAAGAAAATTTTTATGCACTCAGCAATTTACAGACCATTTCCCTCAACAATGCAAATTTTGTAGAAGAATTCATATTCTGTGGAGTACTTTAGGGGATTGTTTTTTCCAATTTATTGCATAAATTTGTAATTGCTTTCACAGTAGTGATTCCTAAGCCACATTTTCCTGCATATAACAACTTATTTGTATTATCAGCAAAAGTTGCAGGAGCCTAAGACAGAAAAGTATGGTAAGCAAAGCTCTGCCACTGCCCCTGTGACTGAGGAATAATTAGAGAGAAGGAGAAAGGCTTTGACTTCTGATTTTATGGACTAGTTGTGGGGAAAAGATGTTCTCACTAAATGTTTATTAGCCTCTTCTTGAAACTACATTACTCACTACTTAGAACAGACTAATTTTAAGGTAGATAATCACAGACCTTTGGGCTCAAATAACTGATTAAGCCAGCCAAAGATATGGCTTATAATAGTGTTTCTCTTTCAATTTGAATATTTTATTTTCCCTTATTTCTATGTAGTATCTCCCTCTCCGTTTTTTATTTTTCTAAATGTCCACTAAAGTAATTCTCTTGAACCTGGTCTCTCCCATTTCAAGTAATTCCTTTGCATTTTAGCAACCATCTTACTGGAATTCTTCCTTTAATTCTCAGCCACAGGCTTCTGAATATTTCCTCCACAATACTGAGTAAGAGCTCTGTTGCTGCTGAAACAGGGAGTTGTCTATTAGTGAATAGAAGAGATGTATCCTTCGAGATGGTTTTAATACCTCTTCAGTCACTAAACTAGGGGCCCCTTACATGTAAAATTCACCTTTTATTTGCCTTGCACAACACTGTGAAAAGTACCTAACATGTGACACGTGTGTGTGTGTGTGTGTGTATACTATTTACTGAGTATTTTTAGTGTCCATCAAGTGACAGGTATGACATTTTAAGCACTATAATTAAATGGTAATTAGACAAAATCCTTGTGATTTTAAGCCATAAGGTAACTTGAAAAGTGGATAGTTTTAGATAAATGTAAATATAATTTTAAAGGGAAATAACACTAGTGATGATTGTTTGGGGGGCTACTAGATACAAGTTAATATAGTAACTGGGGTGGTCTGTGACTGTATCTCACTATACCTAAGAAGAGGTGACTTTTTAACAAAGACTTAAATAACAAAGAGGAGTTGATCTTGTGAAGATGTAGAGGAGATTGTTTCAGTGAGAGGGGAAAAAAAGCATATCTGAGTTTGGTGAGAAAATAGGAGAGGGAGGGTAGGTTATATCAGAGATCCAGACAGTGATCAGGTCTCTTAGGGCCTTACAGACCTTATTTTTTTCTTTTTTATTTTATTAAAAATGTAGTGGGAAGACATTGAAGATATTTTTAAAATCATAATGAATGAGGGGGTGGTGACATATTCTGATTTGCATTTTGAAATTATTAACCTGAACTGCTATGTGAAGCATAATCAAGTTGGGTGGGGGGGAAGGAATGGAGATTAGTTAGACAGCCCTTGCAATAATCCAGATGAGGAGTAATGATGACTTGACCAAGAGGAAGGAAGGAAGAAAAGAAAAAAGAGAAACAGAACAGAAGGAGAAAGGAAGGAAGGAAGGAAGGAAGGAAGAAGACAGAGAGAGAGAGAGAGAGAGAGAGAGAGAGAGGGAGGGAGGGAGGAAGGGAGGGAGGGAGGGAGGAAGGAAGGAACATTTTTGAGATAGTACCAAGACTTGATGACACACTGCAAATGGAAGTAAGGGAAAAACAAAGACTGACCCTGGATTTCTGGCATGAACAAATGGAAAAGTGGTGAAATAATTTCCCTAAAAGTGAAAGTCTAAGGGACATACATGTTTACTTGTGAGGAAATGAAGAGACATTAGTAAATATAGCTGAATCACAGAAAATCTGTTTCCTATATTATTTTGTCATGCCAGAACAGTCTCCTCAAGTTATTTTTATATCAAATCAGAAAGATAATCTCATTCAAATATGCCCCTTGGTGGTTATTTTGTCACTGTAAGCATCACCCTTAAGATGCCCCCCGTCCCCCCCAAAAATCTTCTTACCCTGCACCTGCACAGATGTGATCTTCCTGTAATAATTTTTAGGAGTTATGAATTGACAGACACTAGGCATGAGGTGACAAGTCAATCCTTTAGCCTTGATGCTAAGGAGTATAAAATTGACAGCATCACTTTTCAGTGTCCATAGTCTGTCCCCCAGAGAAAAAGACACAAACCAGAATTTAGTGCCTACTGAGTACATAATGAGTGATGTTGTATACTTCATTTAGTATTTTGATAATCCTTCATAGCTCCTCCTTTTCTTCTGTCTTCTATAGACAATTCCACTCCCCTGTCCACATCCCTACCTCTCTGAGCTTTCAGCAATGATCTTCTTAAGCCAATCTTTTACCATACCACCATTTTGCTAGAAATTCCCAATTGTACATGTATATGCAGCACAAGTAGTTAACCACTATGGGTAACTCTATCCAAAATATGAGGTATTGATTATGTATTGCCATACATAATGTAAAGTTTTCTCTTTCTATTCCTCAGAATTCCATGAAGATCTACCTTCTAATGCAGTGATACTGCGAGTTACAGAATCACCCTACTTTTGTACTTCCCATGCTGTGGGAAATGCCCCTGTCCTCAATTAGGAGATACCCTTGATTTCTAAGGAAGAGAAAAGCTAAGGTAAGGTCATCGGAAGGGAAAGAGGTTACAAAGACTGAAAATAAAACCAAGAAAAAAAGAATCTATAGTTGAACTTGTAGAAAGATGCAGGCAGAATGGGGACCAAATACCCCATTCTTGGCAAAGGAAAAGACCCCCAGATAAAGTGAAAAACAGAGAAATAAGCTGAGCAAGGTGGAGTAAAAACAGTTTAGCCAGTTTAGTTTTAACTCAGGTAAATAACTTTGGGTTATTTACAGAGCAGTTCCTGCTTGTACCAGAAGTCTGACCTGTAAGGAATACAGCTTGCAAACACCCTTGTTGGGTTTGTAAATGCTCTGAAGAAGAGAATGGCAGAGGAGGAAGCTGAGTGCAAAGGATTGGGGAGGAACCAGGCCATCCCCTGCCCAGTCAACAGCCAAAACAAATACTCATTGTGGGGATTTGTATGATGGCAAGGGTAGAGATCAAGGGAACAGTTTGAGCTCTGAAATATGGATGGGGGAGCATGGAGGGCTTGTACCCTTATCACAGAGGAAGATGTCTCTAGGTTGGAGATCAGAGGAAACTTCCCCTGGTCCGCTGATTATTCAGAGGAGACTGATGTCATGGCATCTACTCCACAGAGGACTAAATGGGATTAACCTCCCTCAATGAATCTGTGTGTGTGACCACAGACAGAAGGCTGCCCTTTCACAAGGCTCAAGTTTCGGATTTCTCAAAGCTGCTAAGACCCTTAAAGTTAATAATTATATATAGAATAAGAAGTAAAATACTTACTCAGAGAAACTGATGACATTTTTGTTCCCTTCCTCAGCTTACCCTCTGGGCTAAAGGAGAAAATAGCCTTCTATAAAAGCTGAGTGGAATAAACACTCAGTGCCATTTTCTGGAACCCAAGAAGCTAGTGGTGGTCCCCTGTTCTTAAGTTTAAAAACTCTGTTCTGCATGTCCTGTCTCTTTTATCTCTCACTGCTTTTAACTTTACTTTTTTTCAGTCAATTGCAGCCAGATCCACAGGCTTTAAAGGACCCTGCATCAAGGATGGGACCCCAATAGAAATACAAATAAACTTCTGCCATTTACAGTTATAATCCTTCTTTGCCTCTTAAAAAAAAAAAGGCCAGTAGAATAAGGGCTGCCTCTTTGTTCATCTCCTAGAAAAAAGAAGAGCCATAGATTAGCGTCAACCATGTTTATGTATGGTTACATATATCACTAGATAAAATGTTTCAGTTATACTTATGCCCAAACCTCTTCACAAGTTCTATAAACTTCAGTGTGAGATCTGTACAAACATCCAAAGTTGTGGATTAGTAAGGCTCCTCTCTTCTTCCCCTCGGTTTCTCTGTAGAGCTTATAGAGTAGTTGCCTAGTAGCCTGTTTCTGTACCTGGTGTATATTTCCCCATACTTACATATATCATAGCTTACTTGATGGCATTTGGGAGCAAGATTATTATGTCCTGCTTGAAGACTCAGTTCATGTGGCTGCTTCTCAAAGCCTGATAAGAGAATCAGTCACTGAGGTTTTAATGAAGAAATTATCTCCCTAGATACTGTAACCTCTGCTATGAAGGATATGGACACTCAATGTCTCTAAGCTCTTAAATCATCTTATCCAAATATATTATTGGGCTAATGGAGCCACAGGTGGAAGCTTTATGGGTAGAGAATCAGAGAGTTTTTCTTTACAGCCCCAGCAGTCCTTGGTTTCACCTTTGGGAGGTCATTTATTTTTACAACTACTTCAAAAGCAAAATCTTTTCCAGTTGCTCTCAGGAGATATTTATAAATTTTCTTGGCCTAAGTCTTCTGAGTTCAAATTATGGTTTCTTCTTGGTTTGTCTCAGAGCTACCTTGAAAGTGGAAAATAGATGAACAAGAATTAGTTTTGCTAGAGACCAACAGCCTCCCCGAGTGATGAGTGAGAACCTACAATCTAAAGTTATCACTATTTCCTTATTGAGTTCATCTTGCCATAATTTTTCTCTTTTCCGACATCTGCAACAAACATGCTTACACTTACTTATACTCACACACTAAAGTACACATACTCATAGCACAGTGGTTGCCAGGGACACCCCATCTCTTTAGTCCTGGAGATGATAATAGTTTTAGTTTCCTTTCCAACTTTGAAAGGAACCACTCTACCTAATATTGGATGTAAGAGGAAATAAACATATATTACCAGAAGAATAAATTTCCAATACCTGAAGACATTTTTCAGTTATTACTATGCTCTGCTATAATTAATATATTATTTAAACAAATCAGATTCAGAGAGTCATTTCTGGAATCATCAAATGATTATTGTTATGGGATGAATCATGTTTGCACCCAAAATATGCATGTTGACATCTTAAATCCCAGTATATCAGAATGTGCCTGTATTCAGAGAAAGAGCCTTTTGTTTATTTATTTGTTCATTCACTCATTTACTTTTTTAGAAGAGTCTCACTTTTTTTTTTGATCTTCACTTTCTTATTTTTTTTTTATTAAATCATAGCTGCATACATTAGTGCAATCAAGGGGTACAATGTGCTGGTTTCATATACAATCTGAAATATTTTCATCAAACTGTTTAACATACCCTTCACGGTATTTTCTTAGTTATTGTATGAAGACATTTGTATTCTGCATTTAGTAAGCTTTGCCTGTACCCTTCTAAGATTCTCTTCCTCCTGTTCTAATATTTTAAGGACAGACTTGCTTTTCTCCCAGCCTCCCCTAGTTCCAATGCTCCAGACTCAATGTCTTCTTAAGCTATGTCAAAAGTGCCCACAATTGTTCATTACTCTCTTTTCCTCTCCCTTTGCTACCCAGAAATCACCTTTTCCCTGCTCCTTAGAAAAACTCTAGTTTAATATTTTCATTCACAATCAAAGACAGAGTCCTCAGAAGCCAATCATCCCCTTACATCTGTTCCCAAGGCTTCCTGAGAAAATTGGATCATTTGACACTTCTCATGGTGAACAATCCTGATATAACCTCCAGGTAGAGAGCAAGGAGCCTCTTCTCTGTAATAACCACCTCAGAGGGTGGCCCCATTATGTCTGGCTAACAACATCAATAAGTGCATAATCTATTCTCAGAGGTTGAATGCTTGCACCAGATGATACCTTAGAGTTCCAGTGAATCACAGAGCCTTCTTACATTAGTGAATTCTCCGCAGACTCCACAGCTTTAACAAAATACTCTCTTTGAGCTTACCTATATAACAAATTTTTATATTATTACATCTCCAAATAGGTGATATACTACATTATACATTTAGGAATGAAATTAGGAATATTTGAGCTGTGCATCAGTAACTCAGACCATGAAGTTACATGACAGAGGTTTATGTATTTGACCACATTTAAATTAAATTTATGACGTGTTGTGGTCAAAAGTCTCCCAGTTTCATCAATTGAAATGTCCATCCTGCATATAGTCAATACTTCAAATTAAATTACAGTGTAATTTATTTTATTTATTCATTTTGATACACTCTTTGTTTCTTTGTTTTGCGTTAGGATGTTCATACTGACTCTTCAAACAAACCTGCTTAGAGACATTTTTCTACAGATCTTTTAGGTCTGGCATTCTCTAGGAAACCCTTATATCCACCCTCAGTACCACCAGTCAAGGTGAAGAACACCATGATAAACACCCTTTAAGTTCTAAGCCATCACAGCACTATTCAAATGTAGTGATTTTTTCTTTCATTTTGCCTTCATTTGGGGAGTTATATGATTTATAAGAATATCGACAAAGTCTACTCTGCATACATTGCTGTATTCCTGGTGTATTCTCTAGTAACCTCATATATAGTAAATTCTGAATAATATGTAAAGTTGTTATTTCTACATTTTATTCTTCTGCACCCAGGAATCTTCCAGGAATGACTAAGTTACCATCCTTGCTATTGTTGGAAGTCAAGACTGGTGGACATCTTATGAACAGGTAGCATTTTCAAGGGAAAACTTCTAAACAATTAGATGCTATTTCATTAACTGAAGGGAGTATTTTCCTCTTGACAACACTGGCAATGTGGCTCAACACCAGTGCTCCCCACTTCCTGCTTACCAGCTTCCCAGGCATGGAGAAGGCACATCTCTGGATCTCCATCCCATTCCTGGTGGCCTATATCTGCATACTGCTTGGCAATAGTACTCTTCTTTTCGTCTTTAGGGATGACCATAACTTCCATGAGCCCATGTACTATTTCTTAGCTATGTTGGCTACTACAGACCTTGGAGTAACATTGACTACAATGCCCACTGTATTGGGTGTTCTGTGGTTCAGCCACAGGGAGATTGGCCGTGGGGCCTGCTTCTCTCAGGCTTACTTTATCCATACTCTTTCTATTGTGGAGTCAGGTGTCTTGCTTGCCATGGCCTATGACTATTTCATTGCCATCCGCAACCCCTTAAGATATACCTCCATCCTTACCAACACCCGAGTAATAAAGATTGGGGTAGGGGTATTGACAAGGGCCGGTCTGTCAATTATGCCAATAATCATTCGCTTGCACTGGTTTCCCTATTGTCGATCCCATGTACTCTCCCATGCTTTCTGTCTACATCAAGATGTCATCAAGTTAGCCTGTGCTGACATCTCCTTCAACCGCCTCTATCCAGTCGTGGTTGTATTTGCGATGGTACTATTGGACTTTCTCATAATCTTTATTTCCTACATTTTGATTATCAAGACTGTTATGGGCATTGCTTCTGGAGAAGAAAAGGCCAAGGCCCTCAACACATGTGTCTCCCATATCTGCTGCATCCTAGTCTTCTATGTCACTGTAGTTGGACTGACATTCATTCATAGGTTTGGAAAGCATGCTCCTCGTGTGGTCCACATCACAATGAGCTATATCTACTTCCTTTTCCCCCCTTTTATGAATCCTGTCATCTATAGCATTAAAACCCAGCAGATCCAGAATGGCATATTCCGCTTGTTCTCGCTGCCTTGTTCTAAAGCATGAATTTTACTCCTTGCTCTGTGGGGAGTAACTAAGGAAACCTAAGCAAGTAGACAATTTTCTTGTCAAGTGAAACTTGGAAAAAGCATTTCAACCAGTCCCTCTGCTACATGGATCATCTTACCCTGCCATTTATTTCTGAATTGTATGTAACATGAATTATGTATACTACTAGGCACATACCTGAAGTGCCCAAATAATGTTAGCTGGTTTCTCCAGGAAACTAATACTGTTTGGCACTCTATGGGACCTGACATGTGTGTGTGTGTGTATGTACATATGCATATGTACTCATGTACACTTATATATGTATGCTTATATGGTTGGGAGGTCTATGGCATAGGCCCCTGGTATTTGTTTGTTTGTTTAATTTTTGTGATAAAGTCCTACTCAATCACCCTAGGTAGAGTGTGGTGATGTTATAGCTCACAGCAATCTCAAATGCTTGGGCTGAAGCAATCCTCGTATCTCAGCCTCCTGAGTAGCTGGGACTACAGGCACCTGCCACAACACCCTACTAGTTTTTCTACTTTTGGTAAAGATGGGGTCTTGTTTTGCTCAGGCTGAGCTCAAAGTCCTGAATTCAGACGATCCATCCCCCTTAGTCTCCCAGAGTGCTAGGATTATAGGCATGAGCCACCGCACCCGGCAGTCCCCAGTATTTGAGTTAAAGGTCATGATTTTCCATATGGTCTGTTTGTATCTGTCATGATAGACCAGGGAGTAAGGCATTATTGGTCACAGATATACATTCAGTTTGTTTGCTCATATGGAGCCCATTGCTGTTTCTAGAAAATTGCACCATGTGAAAGAAACGAGTCTTACCCTGTTCCTAGTTTAAGATGGTAATGACTCCAGGGAAAGTATATCTACGAAAAATCTGTTCATATTTACATGGTAAATATGTATAAAATAATGATATTGTTGATAACAATTTAAAAATAGAGAAATAACTCCTATTCCAGATAAGCATAGTTTTGATGAGCTAGTCCCAGATACTGCTGAATGGAGAGAAGTCTTTTGAGGCAGTAAAGTGGTATTAATAGTCCAGTTTGCAAGCACACCATACACAAGGGTAAATGGCTATGTCTGGGTATATGCCACATACCAGAGTTGAAGAATCGTTGGTCCTGAGTGTGTGGTAGGGGAGGAGGGAGACATTGCTTACAACTGTAAGGTTCCAAATATCATTCAAAGTTGATTCTATTCACAGTGTAGGCACAGAGGAGAGAAATACATAAAATTTAAAGTGACCTATGTCTTTCTGTATGTATGCTGGTTCTTCTGTACAATGTCCACCGGAAGAGCCAGAGCCCATGACTCAAACACACCTTTGAATTTAACTCAGCAAAAGCTATTCTGCGAGTGGAATGTAACACATGAAATGCTGGGAGCATGTATACATGGAGCGGGGAGGCTCCTTGTAGACTTCTGGCATTTCATGTCCGATTCTCTCTGCCTGGGCTCTGTCATACTGTCAGAGTGGTCCATAGCTGCTCCACTGCTCTCCATCACAGAAAAATGAGAATTTTAAAAAATTCTTTGAATTTATGAATAATATGGAGAAAACAAAAATGAGGTCATGCACTTACAGCAGTTTTCACGTTAGAGCATGATCTTTGTGTGACCAACCGAAAAGGCTGCTTTTTACTCAACTTGGCTGTGTTTGCCTATATTGTATGTGAAATTTATGTTCTAGAGGATAAAATTAACATGTATTATTCCCTAATGTATTATAGAACCTCCACTTACACAGTTTTTAATGAAATACAATGTTTTGATTAAAATAAATAAAGGAAATTTAAAGTGACCCATGTCTTCCTATGTGTCTGTTTAGGTCACTGTTATTGTTTCCTATAATGCCTTTCAAGATATGAGCAACCTAAACCGTATTCTCATCTAATACACTCAAAAATGTATTCCTTTCTTTGTGCTCTTAGAAGCGGGTCTAAATCACATTCAGATGCAATGATCCTGAAGTATGCCATACTACACTAATATAAAGAGTATTAGGATAATTATATATTTCATAAAATCCATAACTGGACACATTAGATGGACATCCTCATAAGTTTCTCTCTTCACTTCTCATCCTCTTTACATCAAAGAGAAGTGATGGAGAGATCAAATAAAATACATTAGAGCAGTGGTTCTCAACCTTCCTAATGCTGCGAACGTTTAACACACTTCCTGTGGGTCACGACCCACAGGTTGAGAATCACTGCATTAGAGAAATATGTGGGTCACTACAAAAATTTTGAAATGGACTGTGTTATGGTCCATTATTTCACTTTCGAGAACATAGTTGCAGTGTCCTTTCTGATTTAGCCATGCAAGTTTCAACTTGCTGGTCTTATTGGTTTTGCTGGGAGGGCTTCCTTTGTTTCCATCCAAGTGGATTTTATATTTCTTGAGATTGTGCATCTAAAAACTTTCATAATGACACATGTAAAAAACTGGAGGTTTCAGCTTCTGTTGTTGAAATGAGTCCTATGAGACAGAGCTGAGCTCTGGGCTCACAATGATCACAGGAGAACATCTGAACCTTAGAGCCAAGGGGAATAGGATGGGAGAGTGTTCCTGATGGATCAAAGCAATGCTCTGTTCTGCTCTATATATTAACATAATTTTCAATTTAGAGACAAGGTCCTGCAAGTTCTTAAAAAAAATGGTCCATTCATGGCTGTTTATCATATGGACTAAGCATCTCTGCAACCAATGACTTCTACCAGTTTGTTGTCCCTCATGTATAGTTAGTTGCCATTTTTAGAACATTGTCAAAAGTAGAGCTGAGTACAAACTAATTTCCAAATGATTTCTATTTAACACAGTACACATAGAAGACAGCTATACATCTAAAATATAAATGCTTAACTTTGACACAGAAAGTTCACTTAAAATGAAGAAGTAAATCAATTCTTGAACCACAGGAAGAGGTTTTACTATGAATCTTGGTGAAGGGCTACTAATTTGAACTATTTGTAACCAAATCCTGAAAATGCAGTGAGTTCATTTGAGTCTGGACACGAATGAAGCTTGGTGTACATTCCTTAGACATGAGAAAGGGAGGGTCATATGTGCAATTACATGGAAAATAAAAAATAAATAAGGAGAAAGAGCTTGTGGAAGAATGCCTGGCTTGGAGAACAGGGCCTCACAGCAGGCTGTAGGGATATTTCACCCATGTATTGGTGAGGAAGACTCTAGGCCAGGTAAGTTCTCACTCTCCATGGTGGCAGGTGAGGTTGGTTATAGATTCAATACAAGAAGAGACTTCTCAAGTCTGAGGAAGAATAAAATTACCTTACAGTTTGACAAATTCAAGGCCTTGGTTCCATTTATGAATACTTAGATGAGCTTTTGAACTCTGCACTTCTTGATTACCAAAAGAGGACTTTACATTAACAACACATTTCAGGTAACCCAGGGGCAAGCCAAAGGTACAAACATAGACCACAGGAAATGCTCTGCTGTGGTTTAAGAACTATGCTATGTGCAATTTGTGTAGATGGTCCATGACATTTGCAAATATTTCTGTTTAGAAATACTTGCCATACTTGTAATTCCTGCTCTCCTATCCCCCAGTTGCTCCATATGCCAAATTCAGTAATTAGAATAGAATAAGAGGTTCAATATCTATAGCTCAGTGGGTAGGGTGCCAGGCCTGTACACAGGAACTGGCAGGTTTGTATCTGGCCCCAGGCCTGCCAAACAACAATGATATTTACAGCAAAAATATAGCCAGACATTGTGGTAGGCGCTGTAGTCCCAGCTACTTGGGAGGCTGAGGCAAGAGAATCGCTTAAGCCCAAGAGTTTGAGGTTGCTGTGAGCTGTAGCTCCATAGCACTCTACCCAAGGTGACATGGTGAGAATAGGTCTCAAAAAAAAAAAAAGAACGAAAATGAAGACTAGAACAAGAGGTTAAAAATGTTCTCTTCTAAATGAAAGAATTAGCTAAAGAGTAAGTTTGATTCTTTATTCCTCTCCTTCCTGCATCCTCGGGTGTATCTCTGGATGTCTCTGTCTTCATGTACTCTAAGGAATCCCTCTAAACTGTTTTCCCACCTAGTACATGACAGTAGACTCCTGAAAGTGAGTGGCGAAAGTCCCTTCATACAAGGTTCTCCCCTTCCTTTCTGAGCTTGTATTCTGGATATAGCAAGCTCACAGGACATCTTCAACTGTCCTACATTTCAAAGCAGCCACTTTCCATTTAATGAACTTATGAAATATTTATTTTTGATAAACAGTTTTCAAGTGAGTCATCAATTGGTTTTCAATAGGAGCCCTGAATACCCAAACGAGGGAACAAGGGAAGAGAGAGAGAGAGAATGAACAGAAGACTAGGAGACTATAAGTGGACTGCTCAGGCTGCTGCTGATACGTCTCATTCATGCCACAGCAGCCCAGTGAATGTCAGGCAAATAAGAGACCCTCAATAGTGATACTTATCATACCTTTGAATTCTAATCCAAGTGATGGATTATCACAGCTCCTAAGTAACTTTCCTTTGTGTGTAGTGAAAAATTCTATAGATGTTTAGAGTATAAGTCTAACAACTTTGCTTAAAATATAGTCAGAATTCCATGGAAGCATATAATGAACTTGAGCAGCTGAGTCATTAAGCAACAGTTCAGTCTCTTGACAGAAGTTTCTAGAGGGCTATTTGTGTGGGCCAGCTGTGGGAACCATAGAATACATGCCTTTGACTAGTCCCAGCCTGGTAATAAGTAACCAAATATGGAAGGATGGATAGGATCAAGTAGGTAGGGATGGAAAAGCAGCCAAGTACATTCTTATCTACCAGTCAGCAGAGATTGTCCCTTGTTTGCGCAGGAGTGGATATGGTTACACTACCCTGAAGAAGTTTTTCCATAAAGCATATTTACATATTTACATTCATGCATCACAAGTATCATCTGGTTGCCCTGATAGGGTTCTGAGTGCAACTCAGACTACTGCATTTACATTATTCCAGGTGTGCTGAGCCCCTTGTGAAGTAAAATACACCTGATTTTATTCAACCCAACCTATATATGTCAATTATACTGTGATTTTTTTTTCTTTGTTTTTTTTTTTTTTAGAGACAAAGTCTCACTTTGTCACCCTTGGTAGAGTGCAATGGCTTCATGGCTCACAGCAACCTCCAGCTCCTGGGCTTAGGCCATTCTCTTCTCTCATCAAGGGAAACTGGGACTACAGACGTCCGCCACAACACCCGGCTATTTTGTTGTTGTTTTTTCAGTTCGGCCAGGGCGGGTTTGAACCCACCACTCTTGGTATATGGCGCCGGCACCCTACTCACTGAGCCTCAGGCGCCACCCCTATACGGTGATTTTTAAAAATGTTCAGATAAAACTTTTTGAGGATGTCTTCATATAGTGATTAAGAAAATGCCATGAAGGCTATATAAAACAGTTTGATGAAAATATTTCTGATTGTATATGAAGTCAGCACATTGTGCCCCAAGATTGCCCTAATGTACACAATATGATTTAATAAAAATTGAAAAAGAAAATTTTTGAGGGTAAGGTCCATAGTTGACACATCACTTGCACTTGAGCCCACATTCTCTAGCACGTTATAGGTGCTCAGGATGTGATGGCTTGATGACAGGTGAAGTTTATGTCCTGAACCATTCTTAGAGGAACTCTGTTTATCTGTTGGGGACCCAACTCTCCCAGACAGAAATGGAGAGGGGTGGTTCAGCA
>CAUYRH010089162.1:0-19292 GCA_963574655.1 Perodicticus potto | reverse complement strand
AATTCACAGCACAGTTATAATAGTTTTTAATATCTCTGCCTCAAATACTATAATCACTTTTATAAAGTAGAAATGATCAGAATACATTGGTAATACTCCAAGATAGGTTAAAAGGATAAAATTAAATAAGCTCTGAATGTTTAAAAAAAAAAAAAAAGGGACAGAGTGACTGTGGGAGTCCCTTTAGACAGGGTGAGGAAGGACTTTCCGAAGAGATGACGAGAGAGAGAGAGAGAGAGAGAGAGAGAGAGAGAGAGAGAGAGAGAGAGATAGATAGATATCGGAATGATGATGTGTGCATCTTGTGAAAGTTGAGAGAACATCTCAACTTAAAGAACAGCATGTTCAACAGCTCTCAGGCTGAGAAAAAGCTCACAGATCATCAAGAAGTTCGTTATCATTCAAGCAAAGTTAGAAAGGTGAGGAATGTTGGAGGTGGGAGAGGTGGGCGGGGACCGACCTTACTGGTCTCATAGATGGGCTGTGTGAAGGAGTTTAGATTTTATTCTAAGTGTCAAAGGAAGCATCTGCAGCATTTCAAGGCGAAGAGTGAGAGACAAAATTGCCCTTACAGAAGGTACTTTTGCAGAAGATAAAGGTGTTTAATTCAGATTTTTCTTTCAATTGACCCTCTCCCAATATTGTTATTTGTTCATTCCATGCTTTTTCTTTGACAGTTTTATTTTTAACATAAATTATGGAAAGTATCAAGTGTAATGAAACTAGTTTGTGAAAAGACCTATTTTAAAACATGAAGCACATCTTTTAAAAAACATATTTTAAAAACATATTTTTAAAAAAATGCAAGGAAGAAGCCACTAGAATGAAAATTAACTAGCTATTTATCTCAGAGTGACAGGTCCAGATTTATTTAGTGATAGAAGGGAACACTGAATCTCACTGCACACTTAAAACTAAAGAGACAGGAAAAGAAAATTGGGGATGAATATAACTTTTGTAAGTAGCTATTATATTGCAGGTATGGTGTTAGATAATTTACCTATAACAGCTCATTTAATCCTCCCAATAAAATTCTGTAAAATATCATTATCCTTATCTTATAATAAGACAAACTAAAACCTAAAGAAGCTGAGTGACTTGGACGGCGCCTGTGGCTCAGTGAGAACGGTGCTGACCGCATACCCTGAAGTTGGTGAGTTTGAACCTGGCCCCAGCCAAACTGCAACAAAAAAAAAAAAAGAAGAAGAAGAAGAAGCTGAGCTGAGTGACTGTCACAAGGTATCCTGAGAAATAAGTGGGAAATTTGGGATTTCATTCCAGATCTGCTTCTTGGTGAGGATGGGAGGAAAAAAAAAAGTAGAATATTATTGGCAGCTTACTCAAAATTATTCCACTGTTAATGCAAAGATTAAAATTTCCCTTATTATATGTATCAGTTTTCTATTTGCCTGCTATTCTGTTGGTCCTAATTGCTGAATTAGGACTGGGCTCAACTGGATGACTCTTCTGATCTTGATTAGACTCTGATCATGACATCTCTGTGATCAGCAGTAGGGTGCTCCTACTTGAAGAGTATTGGCTATTGAACCAGGTATATTTCCTCATCTAGCAGACTACCCTGGGTTTGTCTACATGACCGTGTCTAAATTTTGAGGTGGGGGTAGGGGGATATGTAAGGTTTCTTGAGACCTAAACTCAGTACTGGCACACAATCACTTTAGTCAGATCTATTGGCCAAAACAAGTCACAAGTCCAGCCCAAAGTCAAAAGAGGAAAGAAATATTTGTCACCTTTTGAAAGGGAAAATTTGAAAGTCATCTCATAAAAGGGAATGCAAAAAGATGGATTCGAAAACTATGTCTATTTTTGGAACTTACCACATAGAAAAGGCCTTTCTAATCACATAGAAATTTAATCACAAAATAAAATAATTCTCAATATTGCTGTTTGAGATACACACATATGTACATGTATGTGTAGATATATGCATAATTATGTGTGTAAATAAGTATGTATATACATGTACATGTTATATTAATTATATTTCCAGTTAATGTATTTGTATTTAAATCAATAAATTCACAGAATTGAAATTATGTGTCTCCTGCTGTAAGAGGTAGAAGCTTCACTACATATATATTTTTTGGTCCCTTTTGAGAACTGATGCCTTTTACATAGCAAACTCTCAATAAATACTGCACAACTAATTCTTTGTAGGCTCTATGTAATTTTTTTGCAGGTAGCCCTTCAGAGAAAAAAGTAATCTTCTAGTCTTACATCACTCATTTGGCAATGAAAGAAATAGATGGATTATTTTTCTAGATAACAGATACTGTATCCCTCCAGAGTCTGTAAAAGGCAGGAATATTCAGTTATGCACTAATACTTACACCAAGAGAACAATTAATCTTTACTTGCCTACAGCAGAACCAAGTTTCTAGCTGGTTTTCTTATAGAAAAGAAAATGAGTCTTAAAAATTGCCAATATTAAACTTTTTGAAGAATTAATAAAGTTAATTCTTTCTCAGGCAGCTGAAAAAAAATGCTTCTAATCCGCTGACTATTGATTTCATAATGATCACCTTTTCCCTTAAGTTCTTAAACAGTAATTACCTTGAAATGCAAAAAACAAAAAACAGCAAATGAAAAATTTAACATTCTTGTCTGTATGGCAAGGTGGATAAATGTGAAACTTAGTTAGATAGTTCCCTAAACCCATATATTTTAGCAGTCCATTATGGAGATGCTGATTTTTATGTCTTGCCTGGGATTTCGTCTCCCGTGTGGGGTAGTGAAACCAGCTTGCTTCTCTGCCACTATTTTGGAATCAGTTTCTCTGGGATTTGAAAAGTAAGAGATGAAATAGTCCTTGAAACTGACTGTTACTCTGTGGTATAAACTTCCTCCAAGAGAAGGGAAATACCGATCCTTCCTCCCACTCACCCCTACTCCATCCCATGCAGAAACAATAGCAAGCAAAGGATGTAAATTGATCCGCAAAGATATTTCATCTTGTTGCCTGGAGTTGGAGGAATAATTCATCTCTTATATATTTCCTATACCATATTGCATTTTTAAGAACAAAAAGTTGGCGAATAGTCTTTATTTTGATCTGTCAACATTGATCCTATTTACCACATCAAGCAGATATGGAAAAGAGCCCACAGTTAAGTCAGTATAGTGAACAGCAACAAGATAGACAAGCCCTGATTGGTGACTTACTGCAATAAACACTTTTATTTCTTTCTGTGAAGCAGAGTGGATAGCTCCTCTGTGTGATCATCCCTGAAGCTCAGGCTACTTTTATCTTATGAGTCTACCAGTTTAGAATATTTTATTTTAGTCTCAGGAAAAAAAGAAGCATAAGAAGGCACGTACACTCTTCCCTGCCATGGAATAACAATTAAACCTCACTTCTCTCAAATTCCCTTGGTAAGAGTGAGCCACAGGACCCCCCAGAAGGGAAGCCTGAGTGGGGGATAGAGGAACGCACGGAGACTGGGTGAGCACCAGCAGCCTCAGACAGAGGGATGTGCAGAGAAACTCCATTAACACAGACTCAGTCAGAATCAAGACATGGTACTGTTCATGCCTCCCCCAAATTCGTCTCTTCTTTTAAGATCCCATTGAAATCCTAATTGTTAGTATTTCATTTCTCTCATAAAATAAACAATATGGTATTTGTTAGCATATGAAAGAACAGAAACTAAAGTACTGTCATGTCTCATGGATTTTGCATTAGAATTTTGTGACCTACGCTAGATATAATTATACTCAATGAAATCATCAAGTTCAAGAATTACAAATTAATGCATCATGTGAAATCACGTGTCCATATCTTACTTTTTTTCTGCCATGGTATTTCTAGCATATGTGTTCATGTTAATTGTTTGAAATTCATAGCAGAACAGTTTGTGTTAGCTCAAAGGAATTGTTAATTTCCTGGGACCAAACAAGTCTGCTGAAAGACATTCTTTGTGTATATTTTTTTTTTCATGTTTGCCATTGCATGCCTGACTAGGCCACTGAAATAATTTAAGTGTTAAAGGCCCATCTGAGCAACAGAGCAGCAGCAGATTGGTTACAGAAGCCCTAGGTGAGACCTATCTACCTTTGATCAAACACACAAGCTCTGTCTTTCAGTTGGTGACCTGCCGGTGCCCAGTGTGGTGGCAATGCTTGAGTGGGCAGGAGCAGTGGTAAGGAAGAGGTCACTTAGAAGGCTGCAGTGAGGCTAGTTTACTGAATCCATTAGCCCTATTCCTGAGAGCTGCTGTGTGCGGTATCTATTAACCCCATCACAACTTCCTTCCCCTTAGCTTCCTCTGAAGGGAAATTCGCATTATAATATCATGGATGCACAACAGAGGACGAGGTGGACAGAGGGGCAAGAGAAAACGTGCAAAGTGGGGGTGAACAGCAGTAGAAACAAAAAAAAGCTAGTGCAACAATCACCTTCTAACGTGAGCCTGGAAAGACTCGGTAGAGGTGTGCAGTCAGACAGGAGATGCTTAACCCTTGGTGCTGTATTTTCCTCCCATACGCCAGCTCCTCATTTGATGGAATCAGGTCAGGAATGATGAGATTTTTTTTTCAAAGAAGGGAAGGCCTTTTAAATTTAGCCTTTTCCTCTGACCCTTGTGGGAGGGCTGCTTTATGCCTTCAGTTCTCTTCTCTCATTTTTACTCTCTCCTTTCCAAGGGTGCAAGGGGTTGGAGGTGGGGGAGAGGAATTGTGCCCTTTTCTTGAAATTCATTTTACTCTGGAAAGGGCAAAACAGTACCTAGACAGAGAAAGAAGAGCTGACTGCTGCTAATTTATTCAGGCCCAAAGGAGAAAGGGAAGAAAGAGGCAGAAATTCAAGGGAGTACCTTTGTTTGATAATAAAAAAATTGTGATTATAGAGTTTTTACTTTGTGCTGAGTTCTCTCATAGAACACATTGAGCTTGAATTAAGCTTAAAGCAACTTCAGAATTATACTCATCTTCCTTTGATGAGAAGAAGGGGTAAAAGAAAAAGAATCATAGTGATATAAATTACATTATTTATATCCATACTGATACAATTACTAAGCACCAAGCCAGGTACCTTGATATTCTCACAGCAGTCCCATAGGGAAGGTATTCATAAGCTCTTTCTTCAGCTGAGAAAACAGAGGTTAAATAATTAGCCCAAATATCATAAAGCTTGTAAAGAAGATCTGGGATTCAAATCCAATGAGCTGGATGAATCTCAAAAACATTATGCAGAGCAAACAAAGCCAGGCACAAAACAGAACATACTGTATGATTCCATTTATATGAAATTCTAGAACAGACAAAAAATCTTAAGCTATCGTGTTAGGCACCAGATCAGTGTTTGACCGGGGCTGGAGGTATTGACTTCAAAGAAAAGGAACTCTTTGGGGAACGATAGATAGATGTGCTGTATCTCTTAATTGTGATGTTAGTTAAGCAGTCAAAATTCATTGAAATATATGTAGACATGGACGTCTTTTATTATATGTAAATTTTGACACAGTGAGGTTGATACTTTTAATCCGATGATTCTATTATTATTTTATACTCTTTCTTGAAAATGTTGCTACCACCCAGAAAGTAACTGTGTGTGTCTACATAAGGGAAGAGGGAATGTAGAAAGTAAACACAGAATTGCTTGCTTTTGAAGAAAGCTGTTCAGGTTTCTTGTATGTGAATCATCCAAATAGCACTTCTAGTTAGCTACCGAATGTTTCAGTATATTCAAGGGACACTTACTAAAGTTATGTCTAAATATACAAAGCATGCAAAGTGAAAATTCAGATGTACTTTTGCTTGATTATGTCTTTTCACACTAGAAAGAAAGCATATTTTAGAGAATTAAGGTGCATGTATTCAGATTATGGCTTTCACTTTTATTTGTGCCTGTAGACATTTTATATATAAAGATAAAGCTTTGTGGATCCCTGCCTAGCTTGATGCCAGTAGGCAATGTGGGTTGTCAAATGCACAGACATTGTGCACCATAACACATTTAACAAAGAGATGTGGGCTACCATTTCTTCAGTTGAAATTAGTTGAGAAATTAATTTTCAAAGAGATCAGTCATCTTTCTCCTAAGAATTTCAAATTTAAAGTATTAGAATGTAACTAAACTTATGAAATAGAATGAGAAAGATTTACTCAAATGTAACTATTAGCTCCATTCAGTATAGTCCACCCATCACATTCCTGAACGTTTATCCCAGAGGAATAAAAACTTATATTCACGTAGAAATGTGTACATACACATGTCAAAAAAGAAATATGTACACAGATGTTCATAGCAGTATTATTCTTAATAGCTTCATACTGGAAATAACCTAGATTTCCTTTAGTGGGTGACTCATTAAACAAATGTGGTAAATCTATACTGTGCAATACAACTAACTCAGCAGTAAAAAGAAAGGCACTATTAATATTCACAACAACCTGGAGGAATCTCTAGGGAATTATGCTAAGTGAAAAAGCCACTCTCTAAAGGTCATATACAGGTTGGACAATTAAGTTCATGAACTCCTGGAAAAAAATGCTACATACCTCATTGCTGAATATCACTACCATCACCTTCAAAGCACTCCTCCTGGGAAGCTTTGAGCCAGTGCCAGCCCCTACTCACCTTTCGAAACAATTTTGGAACTCTTTTTTCTGGAATGGCCATCAGAGCTGTTGTCATATTAGGTCTGACAAATAAGTTAATGAATCTATCCTAGAAAAAGCACTTTAAAGAGTGGACTAGGTGTTGGTGTCTGTGTATCGCTCCCTAAGGGGAGTACTTCAAAGGTTACCCTAGTGATGTTCAGCACTGAGCTATGTACCACCCTTTCTAGGATGAGTTCACTAACTTAACTGTTGGCCCTCCATACTATATGATGCTATTAATACAACATTCTTAAAATGACAAAGTTACAGAGATGAAGAACCAGAGGAGGGGGTGGGAAGTAGATGTGGCTATAAAACAGCACCATGACTTTCAATGTGAGGATGATGGAAGCGTCCCGTAGCATTTGACTGTATTTGTGTCAGTGTGCAGGTGGGGAGGGTGTACACATTTGGAGGATGTTAGCAGTAAGGGGCAGCAGGCAAGGGGTATGAAAGATCTTTCTATATGATTTCTTATGATTATTTTTAAATAAAAAGTTTAATTTTAAAAATACATCACATTATATTTCTCTCCTCAAAATCATACAATAGCTTCTCATCTTCTCAGAGTCCAAAACTCCTCAATATTGCCTAATGGACTTTCTTGCAGGGTCTGGCTCCCCAGCCCCAACACACTTCTTAGTCCTCTCTAGCTGACTCTGCACTTAACCACACTTCATTTCTCAACTACTCCAAGGCCATTCCCACCTCACGACCTTTAATCTTGATGTCCTCAATCTTTTGAATACTATTATCTCAGATGTTAGCATAGTTTATTTTCTCCCTTAATAAAGTTGTTGAAATGTTACCTCCCTAATCTCTGTCACTTAACATCATTTCCTAAAATGCCATCTCCTAAAGGACAACATCCCTGCCCTCTTCATCTAAAACAGTACACATCCATCTCCACATACTTCTCTATTGTCCAATGAACAAAAGCAAGTTGGAAAAGCTACATAACCTATGAGAGCATTTGTGTGTAAAACTTAACACACATTAAAAATCATTATATGTTGTTTAGTCCTAATTACTCAGGTTAGTGGATAAGGCTTTTATGGGAAGTTACTACATTATATAAGTAGTACCTGATGTCCACTGTTTTTTGTAGAAGAGGTGTGAGTTTCATCTAAGGAAAAATTTTTGTATACAAATTTGGTAGCAATTTTTTTCAGTTGCAATAACTTTTCTAGTTATTTATTTTTTTAGGAATGAAAAATAGCTTTGGAATATGTATACCATGGAATACTATTCAGCCATTAAAAGAGATGGAGACTTTACAAACATCTTTTGTATTAACCTGGATGGAGGTGGAATACATTCTTCTTATTAAAGCATCACAAGAAAGGAGAAGCAAGAATCCAATGTATTCAATTCTAATATGAAGTCAATAGATTATCTAATACAAGGGGAGGGGATAGAGGAATGAGGGATGGGGGCATGGAGAGGGAGGGGGCTGGGGGTTATGGTATAGGGCACACCTCTTGGGGGCGGGACACTATTATATCAGGGACTTTACCTAACAACTGCAATCTAGTGTAACCTAATTCTTTGTGCCTCCAGTGAATCCCAAACAATAAAAGTTTGAATTTTTAAAAAAGGATGAAAATTAATTTATTTTCATAAAAGTTTTTCTTGTATTTATTTCAGTAATTTTTCTTTTTTTTTCCTTCTAAGGAAGTTTTTATGTGGAACTTTTGCTTTTTTTTAAATTTCAAAATATTAAAGGGGTTACAAATGTTTTAGGATATATGCATCCCTTCTGTAATGTTTGAGTCTAGGATACAACTGCCAATTTCTCATTGTACCCATTAGGTCGATTTTTCCCTTTCCCCTCCCCCTCCTTCCCCCCTGCCTGATTTCCACCGAGTTTTACTTCCCTCTGTGCACGTGTGTGTTCATTTGTTAGTTCTAATACATGAGTACATGTTGTTTTTGTTTTTCCATTCTTGAGATACTTCACTTAGGAGAATGGTGTCCAGTTCTATCCAGATTGTTGTAAAAGTTATTCATCTTTTTTTGGTTCAGTTGTGCTCCATGATATACATATACCACATTTTATTAATCCATTCATATATTGATGGGCACTTGGGTTAATTCCACGTTGTGAGTTGTGCTGTAATAAACATTTGAGTGCAGGTGTCCTTTTAATAAAACAAATCTTCTGTTTTGAGTAGACACCCAATAGTGGGATTGCCAGATCAAATGATAGGTCAACTTCTAGTTCTTTGATGAATTTCCATACTAGTTTTCATAAGGGTTGTACTAAATTGCAGTCCCACCAACTGTGTATAAGCATTCCCTTCTCTCTGCATTCATGCCAACATCTGTTGTTTTGGACATTTAAATAAAAGCCCTTCTAACTGGGGTAAGGTGATATCTCAGAGTGGTTTTAACTGCATTTCCCTGATGAATAGTGACATTTTCTGCTTATTGGCCGTTTCTCTTCTGAGAAGCTTCTGCTCATGTCTTTTGTCCACTTTTTCATGTTTTTTTTTTCTTGCTGATTTGCTTCAGTTCTGGATATTTGCTCTTTATTGGATGTATAACTTGAGAATATTTCCTCCCATTCTGTACGTTGTCTGTTTGCTCTGTTGATCATGTCTTCAGCTGTGTAGAAACATTTTAGTTTAATCAAATTCCATTTATTAATTTTTCTTGATTCCAGGATTGCCCCTGGAGTCTTAGTCATAAATTCTTTGCCTAGATCTATATCCAGAAGAGTTTCTCCTACATTTTCCTCTAGAATTCCTATGGTTTCATGTCTTAGATTTCAATCTTCTATCCATCTTGAATTAATTTTTGGAAGTGGTGAGAGGTACAGGTCTTATTTCATTCTTCTGTGTGTGGCTATCTGATTTTCCCAGAACCTTTTATTAAATGGGGTTTGTTTTTCTCAGTGTACACTGTTGTCTGCCTCCTCAAAGATCAGTTAGTTGTAGATTGATGGTTTTATATCGTAGTTCTCTGTTCTGTTCCATTGGTCTATGTCTCTATTTTTGTATCAATGCCATGTTGTTTGGGTGACCAGATTTATGGTATAGTTTGCAGTCTGGTAATGTGATACCTCCAGATTTGTTCTTTTTGCTAAAGATTGCTTTGACTGTTCAGGCTTTTTTCTGGTTCCAAAGGAAGTTTCTCTACAATTGTGAAGTACGACATTGGTAATTTGGTGAGTATTACATTGAATTTGGAAATCACTTTGGGTGATTCATAGGGGTAGTACAGACATTTTAACAATGCTGATTCTACCTATCCATGAGCATGATATGTTTTTCCAGTTGTTGGTATCCTCTGAGATTTCTTTCCTCAAATTTTGGTAGTTCTCCTTGTAGAGATCGTTCACCTCTTTGGTTATGTATTATATATTCCTAGGTATTTTATTTTCTTTGTAGATATTGTGAATGGTATCAAGTCTTTGACTTGACTCTCAACTTGACAGTTATTGGTTTATGTACATTGATTTTTTTTATCCTGAGACTTTGCTGAATTTGTTTATCAATTCCAAGATACTTTGGTGGAATCTTTTAGGTTTTCCACATACATGATTTTATCTATGCCTGATTCCTCTGGCTAGGACTTTCAGCACTACATTGAATGGAAGTGACAGAGGACATCCTTGTCTTGACTCAATTCTTAGGGAGAATGCTTTCAACTTTTCCCCATTCAATGTGTTGCTGGCTGTGGGTTTGTCACATAGGGCATTTATAATTCTGAGATATGTTCCTTCTCCTCCCAGTTTGTTGTGGGTTTTGATCGTGAATGGGTTGCTGGATTTTGTCATATGCGTTTTCTGCATCTATTGAGATGCTCATATGATCTTTTTTTTGCTTTTGTTAATATGGTGAATCATATTTATTGATTAACATGTGACAAATGATCCTTGCATCCCTGGGATAAAGCCCACTTGGTCCTGATGGCTTATTGGTTTATTTTTGCTGTGCTGTTGAATTCACTTTGCTGGAATTTTATTGAGGATTTTTGCATCTACTACATATATTCATAAGGAATGTTGATCTGTAGTTTTCTTTTTATGTTACATCCTTTCCTAGCTTTGGTATCAAAGCGACACTAGATTCATAGAATGAGTTAGGGAGGACTTCCTTCTTCTTACTGTATGGAATATTTTTTAGTGATGAAGGGACCGCAATTCCCCACCGGTTATTATGTGTGAGATTAACCCTGCTTGGGGTGCCTTTCTGGTGTCCGATTGTAAATGGGCACCTGAATGTGCCGCACTCACTTGCTATGGAGCCATGAACTGGAATCTTCCCTCCTAGAGGACCCTCCCTACTCCAGTAGTGTGGCTTTCCAGGGGTAGGGGTGCTCCCCCAGATCTCTGTATCTCAACCCCCCACTGTATTCTCTCATCAGCTCTACCCATGGGGACTCCCTTGCCTCCTGAGTCCAGCTCCCAAATCTTCTCACTGGATCCCTCAACAACCTGCTCAAGACTGGGAGGCAGAGGATCTGGGCTGCATGTCTAACCCACTGGTGTGCATCTTATAGGAAGTGCCAGTGGGTGGAGCTTCTAAACTGCATACCCTAGCTCTACTGTAGGTCTTCAAGAGGAAAGGTATGGGCACCACTGTCTGTGGAAAGATCAACTAGAGGACATGCCAGCTGGGGAGAGGTGGCCACTCACCAAATTCTCAACTCAAACTGTTCTCCTGGCTGCAATGGGTCGGAGAGAGGGAGCATAAATGGAAGAAAGCCACTCTCCAGCCTCTCAGGTCACTCTCCTTGGAGGAGACCCTGCGGGGAATGTCCAAGCTGTGAGATCAGGCAAGTTCTCTCCACAATTCTATGGTTGCTGTAGTGCTTGGGCTCATGGGGGTGCAAAGGCTCCCAAGTAAGCTTAGTAGCCTAGTGATCAATGAAGGACTGTGGGAAGGAGAAAGGGATCCCTCCTTATCCCTTCACTGGGCTCTGAGCCTCTCTAGGTTGGATCCTCGCCAATATCTTTTTTTCCCCTCATTTTTCCTCTTCCTTCTCTGCTTCCCAATTTTTCTCCATGAGGTCCCCAGCAGGCTGTAGTACTTCCTCTGAACTACACCTGAA
Source organism: Perodicticus potto (assembly GCA_963574655.1). Lineage (NCBI taxonomy): Eukaryota > Metazoa > Chordata > Mammalia > Primates > Lorisidae > Perodicticus > Perodicticus potto. The sequence continues at coordinate 7,613 of CAUYRH010089162.1, read as the reverse complement.
CTCTTTGTCCTTTCTCCCTTCTCCTTTATCTGAAACCCTTCTTTGCCTCCAGGACGGTCTGCTAAAACAATGTCTTTGGTCAGCCATCTTGTCCCCTAGTTATTTCTTTTAAGTTGTTCTACTGAGAAATTAGCTGCTATAGGCCTATCCTTATCAGGATACTTCAAAGCTTGGGCCCCAGGAAATAGAAGGGGTGTTTGTTATTCCCAAAGAATGGTACCAGTAATTTCAAACGGAAGTAGTACAAAAAGTGGTCCAGTAAATGCTTTTGAATTTATGTGCTTTCATTTCATTCTTATTTGATTAATTTCTTGATAGATTCTTATTTTGGAAAAATCATCTTCTCAGTGCAAGTCCTGAGACTGCTTCTCCTTGAGTCAGTCAATCTCTGTATGACTCATTTTCTATCTTCATGGTAGAATCCTATTGCCTTCCATAAATGTATTTTAGAATAAAAGGATAAACAAAAGACATTTAATTTTATTTCATACATTTAGGAATAGACTTTTGATAAGCTCATTTTCTCTGAAACCTCATGAAGTCATGTAATACTACACTTCTAGAATTTTTTTTTTTTTTTTTTTTGAGACAGAGTCTCACTCTGTTGCCCTAGGTTGAGTGCTGTGGCATCATCATAGCTCACAGCAACCTCAAACTCTTGGGCTTGAGCAATTCTTTTGCCTCAGCCTCCCGAGTAGCTGGGACTACAGGTGCCTAGCTAGTTTTTCTGTTTTTAGTAGATACAGAGTCTCGCTGGTCTCAAACTCCTGAGCTCAAGCAATCCACCCATCTTGGCCTCCCAAAGTGCTAGGATTATGCAAATGAGCTACCACACCCAACTATAAATTTTAGAATGAGGAAGTTAATGGGAAATCTGCATATGTGCTGGGGACCATGAAGGCCAATACCCTTCACTAAATACTTGAGAGATACAAAGAACTTTTTTAATTGTTGCATTGCAAATTCTTCTGTTAGCTCAGTAGATTTTTATGAAAAGATGATGGGCTATACTATATTTTAATTAAGCTGCTTCTGGCATCTTCCAACACCTGGAGTGAGAGGGTGAAATAATAAGTAGGCAGCTATGATTATTTGGTTAGGGATTGTGTCCTGTTTACTGTCTCTGAGGAAATCAGTACAGCCCAATATAATTGAATTCACTTTATTATGTTTGTAAGTGCATGTTTCTCCACATCAGCTGTGCTTTATCCATTTGCAGTTGTACCAAAAATATTTAAAGCATTGTCTGCTTGTAAATTGTCGTTAACAGAAAAGGTGAACAAGCTATTACTCTGTGCGAGTGGCCTGCAGTGTGTGTCTGTACTTCTGCCAAGTGTTTAAGTTACAGATATACTGAAAACCACCGTGAGGGACAAAAGCAGTCTTTCTCAAACTTGCATAGAATGATAATCACCTGGGGCATTTGGTAAAATATAAGATCCTTAAGCCTTACTCCCACTGATTCTGATTGTAGAGGACCAAGGCAGGCAAGTATAAGAAAATTATATAGTGATTAAGAAAATGCTATGAGGGCTATCTCTCACAGTACGATCAAAATGTTTCTGATTGTATATGAAGCACATTCTGCCCTATGATTGCACACAATTATCATTTAATAAAATTATTAAAAAAAAATTTGTTTAACCAAAAAAAAAAAAAAAAAAAAAGCACCGAGGCCATTCTTATGCAATGTGGCTTAAGTTCACACTTTAACAAAGAGTGCTTTAAACAATCATCACCTTGTGAAAGCTGGTATTAATCTTTTTTTTAAATTCACTTTTTGGTTTAAGTATGGTGACATTCACCTCTTAAGTATCTACTGTAATTGAAAACATAGTGATGTAATTTCCCTAATAGAGTAGACAAGATAAGTACTGATAATTGATTTCCAAATACATTATTTACTTTCCTAATTTTATATAACTTTAAAGTGAAGTGATGTCCCTGGCTACATTTTGGGTAACTTATGAGAAAAGATGTCCCAACAATATACCGAATTATTGAAAGAGATCTAATAAGGGCTCTCTATTAGATGATACCATAATGTAAACATCGGAGTAGGGTCCTTGGCCTTATTATACCAATGTTGGATGATGCCTTATTGACTGGAATTTTCCTACTGGTAAAAAGATTCAAAGTGACACTGGATAGGCAAACAAATGACCTAAAAATGACTAAAACTTCAGCCAGATATGATAGTTGATCCATGCTCCAAATCCAGGAATGCAACCAAAAATATCACAAAAATATAAATTAACCATGGATGAGGAACATGCTTGGTGCACATGACAATTTCTCAGGCAAATGATTCCTAGTCACACTCCCACATTTCTTCAAAATATCAAAACCATGAATTTTCAAATACAGCTCTCATACCAGAAGCTTTTATTTCCAGTGGAAACTATTCACCCCTTAATTTTTCAAACACGTGTTTTCTTCCATTTTAAATTCTTCTAGGCCTCACATACACAATGCTGTCTCTTTAAAAAATCAGAATTTTAAAGAAGCAGTGCATAAACCCATAAGACCAGTTCATTAAATGTGCATCATTGGAGTTGGTTTTTAATCTGAGCTCTCTTCTCTCCTCATTGGGCACATGCCACTTTTATTAACATTCAGAGGGCTGCACACGTGTATTAAGGGAAAGAAGATTCTTCCTGAGTAATGAGGCCAGAAGTGTGCGACAACACCATCGCTTCTCTCTGCTTTGCACTTAGGCTCAACACTGCTCTGCTAACCCCAGATACACCTTCTCAGACTTTATTTTCAAAAAAACAGATGTATAAAGGCATTCTTTATTATTTCATAACGATTGCTACTACTGGAATGTATATTTTCATAACGAGAAGAATGATTCAAATGATTTTCTTTAACATCTGCTAACTTCCATGAGTGGAAATTTATTGAATTGTGCCTATGAATTTGCTGGGGGCTATTAAAGAGCTAACAGAAAAAGGTTCCTGCTGTGTTTGTGCTTACAATTTAAAGAAACAAAGCAAATGGTAAAATAAGAATAATAATTTGCATGTATGCAGTTTTTGTAGTTTACAAATTGCTTTCAGATGCCTTATTTCAGTCAATTCTCAAAGTTACCTTAAAAGATAAGCAATGTTGAAGAAGCGCAGTGGTTCCAGGTAGTCACAAAAATAATTGAATGAAACAAGCAGGGGTTTAGCAAGAAAGAGAGAGTTTATTCATAACCTTACAGCTGGGCAGTCCTTGTCCTAGTGACTCCAGGCCATGTGGCAAACACAGTTTCTAAATTTTATGTGCAATTTTAAGGGAGTATCAACTGCTCCTTGGTAAGTTCCCCTATTTCTACTAATTTTCTGATTGGTCCACCCAAGGTCTTGATCAAGTCTATTCCTAAAATAACCCAGGTCAACCTGACCATATCTGTCTGTCCATACTGAAAATTTCTTATGGCACTGATCAGTCTCTTCCCCAAAATAACCCAATTGCAGGTTCTCCATTAGTCCCATTCCCATAATAGGCCAGGACAGCCTAACTGCCTCTGCCCTGCTCATGTCTGGCTAGCTAACTGCCTAACAATATGACATCGTTACTTCAATGTTGTATGTGGACCAGCTTAAGTATATATAAGTATTTAAGTTATTCAGAGTTATAGAGTCAGGGGAGGGGAGTGATAACAACTTCTTCATTTTTGTTGTTTCCTACACAACGAGCTTGCCATCCACATAATTAGTGTTGCCATATACCCTAAGAAATAAATTGAGGCAAGATTAGTATAGGTAGATATTAGTATAGGTAGCGTAGAAAACTGAAGCCCAGCAAACTCTTTCATGAGGTCTGACAATTAAGTATGCAAACTTGCCACTCTGTGCTTTTGTTGGCATCACTGTACAAACAACTCAGTAAAGTTTTATAACCTTGGTATATCAGTGTTTTGCAGCTGTGTTCCTGTCAACATGTGGCAGTGTCTACCTGAGTGGCATTCACTATTGTTGCATGTTTTTGTGTGCCATTGCAAGAATGTCAGAGCTTGAATAAGACAATGAACAAAACATTCATAAATTTCTTGTTAAACTTGGCAAGAGTAGAAGTGAAATCAGGGACATGTTACACCACGTTTGTGGGGATCATGCCATGAAGAAAATGGCAGTGTACAAATGAATCAAATGTTTATCTGAGAGGAAAGAATGTATTGCTGATGAAGAGAGGACAGGGAGGCCAGTAATGAGAAGAATGACGAAAACAGTGTAAAAATTGGACTAATTGTGTGTCAAAATCACCAGCTGGCTGTGAGAAACATAACAGACCAAACAAACACGGATAGAGAAATTGTGAGGAAAACTCTACCTGAAAATCTTTACCAACAGCATGTGGCTCTTGCAACATGACAACACACCAGCTCATATGGCACTGCCTGTGAGGGAGATTTTAAACAATGATAACTATATTGGAACCCCCTTCCCTACTCAACCTGATCTGGCTCCCAGTGACTATTTTCTTTCCCTGAAGATAAAGGAAATATTGAAAGGAAGACATTTTGATAGCAGACATTCAGGACACCAAGGGTAATACGACTACAGCTTTGATGGCCATTACAAAAGAAGAGTTCCAGAATTGTTTTGAAGGGTGGACTAGGTACTGCAGTGATGCACAGCTTCCCAAGGGGAGTATTTCAAAGGTGACCATAGTGATTTCAGCAGTGAGGTCTGTATCACTTTTCCTAGGATGAGTTTGTGAACTTAGTTGTCAGACCTTCATATGTTATCTTGAGAACAAAGGAGATGCTTGAGTTTTTAAAGGGTCAAACACAAAAGTTGTTTCCCTGGAACTCTCATTGGTTTATAGAAACAACTCTGAATAGAAATAGGCTACACATTCTTGAACTGTGCAGTATGTGACTTACAGTGTGCAGCGTATGGCACAGTTGGATTAATACAGAGCTTATGGTTGACTCAGTCTACAGTTCATAAAGCAGGTGGCTTCCAAGTGATCACTCAGCTCAAGGGAGAGCAGCATGACTGCTGTCTCAGTTCAGTGCCTCTTTGGGGCTGATAATTTAAAGGGGGCTTACATTCCTCAGATAAATATTTCATTGTGTTCTTGTGATTTTTTTTTGAAAGTTGGTTGTGTATTATCCCATATTTGGAAGGATTGTGTATTATCCCATATTTGGATTACTGTCTCTTTGAGGGCAACAATAAAAACCTTTCTGAATCTATTTTCATAGTTTTCTGGTATTTGACAGAATTTGACTTGAGTTTTATTTGGGGACAGAGAGAATAACAGAAAGCTAATGTGGAACATGCCCTGAGGGAAAGCAGAAGTGAAGGAGCCAGTGGGAAAGAGAGAACAAAGACCAGATTTGCTCAAAGAAACATGAAAGGCTGTAGAGAAGGTGAAATTAGGGAGGTGATTTTGCATGAAATAAAGGCACATGAAATGGTTTAGTGAGGATGCTGTTTGCCATTTCTAAATCATAAGGCAGGCAACTATGGTGTTCTCCTTGTAGGCACAGATGAGAATTTAAGCAAAAGGAAAAACTATGGCTCAAAGGAAAAAACCTACCAAACCCTCTTTATATATGAACTGAGGCCAGAATAATTTGAGGAGGTAATTGAAAAATATATCTTGGCTACTGAGAAGAAAAAAATGGCAAATGCTAAAACTAAGGGGAAAGGATGGAGAGGTAAGCTAGGGAAGTGGGATGTGAACCAATAAAAAAGCAAAGAGCTCACCTTCTAAAATATGAGCACAGGCATATTCAGCATAATCCCACGAGTCAAGAAATGGTTGAAATAAAGCAAGAAAGTTAATGTCTACTGAATTCCTGTAGTTTAGAAGATTACAATTTGAAATTGCTGAACATAAAAACACATGACAAGTGGTTGATCCACCCTAACTAAGGGATAGTTGAGGATCTTTGTATGTGGACAGTCTTCTGCCTTGTATTACTAGTTCGCATCAAAGGATGCTATAAACTGCCTTGTGTTGACCAGTGCATTCTTTTTAGCCCATGTTTAGTGTTTGCGTAATGATTTACTGAAACATCATCGGTGCTTAAAACAGAAACAATATGCAAGTTCTGATGAAAATATTAACTCATTGAACTAGATAACATACTTGTATTTGCTTATAATTCACCTTTCTTCAAGTTTCACTCTTTTACTCAAGTTCATAATATGGGGGAGGAAGTATTGAAATGAGTTTTGTGCTGTCTTAATTATATTGTTCTTCAGGTCAGGAGAACCCTATCAAACGCAGGTGCTGATTGAACCACTAAGCCGGGTTATGCTCAAGTGGCTGACTTTTAAGATTAGTGAAGCAGAACCCTCAGTCATTTTAATTTCTTTTTATTTAACTTAATGGGATGTGTAATTTTATATTATGTAAGAAAAATAGTCTTAAAATGGCTTAGTTCTTGTCTTAATTTGGGAATACCTTTCTATTTCACATTTTGGGTTACTAAGATGATCTTTAATCAATGTTTCTAATTGTTTCAGACTCTTCCTAAGCAAGGAATAGTAAAGAGAATTTTCCATGCACAAAATAATGACAATTACCACAGTTGTATAGATTAGTTTTCTTTTGTGTCAAGTCAACCTTGTAGGTTCCAAACATCCTCTCTATCATATTCAATGGAGAAAGTTGAGAAGATGCTTAACAAATGGTTACTACAAATGAACCAACACAAATTTGACTGTGTTTTCAAGTTTCGTATTATTTTAATATAATGTATGCCGACAACTTAAAAAATTGACAGGTCAGGCATGGTGGCTTACATCTGCAATTCCCAGCCCTCTGAGAGACCGAGGTGGGTGGATCACCTGAGCTCACAGGTTCCAGACCAGCCTGAGCAAGAGAGAGACCCATCTCTAAAAATAGCCACGTGCTGTGGCCGGAGCCTTTAGTCCCAACTACTCAGGAGGCTGAGACGAGAGGATCACTTGAGCCCAAGAGTTTGAGGGTTTTGTGAGTGATGACACCACAGCATTCTACTGAGGGCAACAAAGTTAGAATCTGTCTCAAAAAAATTATATAAAAATAATAAAAAATAAAGTTAGACTCTGTCTCAAAAAAAAAAATGTTGCCAACATTTCTTCTTATTTTTATCAAAATGATGCCTTTACTGATAATTCTATTTGATTTGCTATGTGAAGAAGTAAACAATATTTTGACCTTTAATAGTAATGTGGTTTGTGTTCACTGCTATTAAATCTATTTTTCTGCTAAATTGTGTTTCTCTGCTCCATTTGCAATGCAAAGTAAAGTTTTCCCACTGCCTCATTAATTTAAATTATCAGTCAAATATGCTTATGAGAACTAAGTAAAGAAATGTAATTTTCATCCCAACATGAGCTTCACTGGGTTTTTCTCCCCTAAGGGAGGATGTGCTCGGGCATATTATCAATGGTTTAAAATGTGAAGGTTTTGCTATTTAGGGTTGAATGACTCCTTTATACTTTCATGCTCTCATTGTGGTGGTTTTTATTTATTTTTTATTTTTTTAATAATTTTATTAAATCATAATTGTGTACATTAGTGCAATCATGGGGCACAATGTGCTGACTTCATATACAATCTGAAATATTTTGGTCGAACTGTTAAACATAGCCTTCATGGCATTTTCTTAATCACTATAT
>CAUYRH010089157.1:0-18182 GCA_963574655.1 Perodicticus potto | reverse complement strand
TTCACTCAGGAAATATTTATTAAAAACCTGATGTGTGGCAGGCATCATTCCAGATACAGGCATAGTAACAGAACAAAAGATAAAAATCCCCACTATGGTATAGTCAATTGCTAAGAAACAATGGGACACTTAAGGGCATCTAAAGGGCTCAAAGCTGGACAGTGGTGTTGAGGCACCCTGTGACTACTGACAGTAGGACCATTATTGTCACCAAGCTTGATATGTGGGGGAAGGGAACCAGAACCCAGCAGAAAAGATCATCCCAATAGGAGCTGTGGCCTTATGAAGGGTAACATTGTGATGGCCACCTCATTGCTCAGCATAGCCAAAGGAATAAATGCTCAAACCTCACTTGTGTTCCTCCCTCTGATGTCCTGTTCCCTAGTGGCTATTTATGTCCTTGAACTCTGCAACATTCTTAGAGGTGTTGTGCCCACATATTCTCCTTCACAGTTCCTTGGCAATTTTCCAATTATATTCTTTCCTAGCTATGAACTGCCAGTCAACTCATGAGTCATTTGTCATGAGTCAGTATAACTCTAAACTGAGGACCTATCTCCTACAACACAAAATGACAACCAAATATAACTCCCCAAACTCTGCCCACTAGGAGGATTTTGAGAGGTTATGGCTTAGAACTGTCACACGGGTTTCTCTTTACCACAGACATTCAGGGACACTCCTGACTAGAGCTGTAATACAGCAACCATTCACTTTCAGATGACTCATTGTACCTTGCAGACATATCTATAAACCATGAAGGGGCTTTCTCCTCCTTGTTAAATGCTTACAGTGGAATCCCTGTGGGGCTATAAGGTGCACCAGGGTCAGGAGTTGTGGCATTAGGAATAAGTTCCACATGAATACATATTATATGTGACTTTGTTTTGTTCTGGTCATGTATTTATCATTCCACATAACAAAGGAATAGATTTGCAAATATCTAATATTTTGACTCAGTGAAATAGATTACATAAATTCATGATGGGTTCTTTGAGTTACATAGTATTAGCTATCACACACTCAGGAGTTTGGTCTCTATCATAGGAGCCAATAGCAAATCAGAAACTGATTTTCAAAAGGAAGATAGTTATTATGAAGTGAAGGCCTATCTTATTCTAAAGTCTAGGACTCTGAATTACAGTGAGTCTTCCAACACATGTACATGGTATGTTTTTCCACTTATTTAAGTCTTCTTTGATTTTTTGTAAGAATTGTATATTTTATGCAATACAGATCCTGTACAGCAGATGTTTTTGTCAATTTTGTTTTAATTTTTTGGAGCTATTATAAATAGTATTATATAAATAGCACTAAATTTTAAAGTTCTATTTCCAATCGTTCTTTGCTAATATATAAAAATATGGTTGATTTTTGTGTGTTGACCTTGTATTCTATGATCTTGCTAAACTTACTAGCTTCAGGAATTTTTTTGTAGATTCCTTGGGATTTTCTATGCGGACAATCATGCAATCTGCAAACAAGGATAGATTTATTTCTTCCTTTCCAAATTATATGACTCTTTTTTTCTTGCATTATTGCAATGCTTGGAATTTCTGGTTGCATAGTAGTGGAGAATATGGACACCCTTATCCTTTCTATAATCTTGTGGTATTTCTTCTGTAGTCTGTCAAACTGCACATTACATTGTTTGCTTTTCAAATTTTGAATTGGCCTTGCAGTTATGGAATAAATTGTACCCAGTTGTAGTGTCTTTATGTATTTATAGATGTGATTTACTGTTATTTTTTAAAAAATCTTTTGCATCTATGTTCATAAGGAATGTTGGCCTATAGTTTTGTTTTTTCATACTGTCTTTATTTGGCTTTGATATCAGGGTAATGCCAGCCTCATTGAAAAATAAGGTGGGAAGTGTTCCCTCCACTTTTGTTTTCTGAAAGAATTTGTGTAAAATTCATGTTATTTCATTTTTATTTATTTTTTAACATGTTTATTTATTTTTGAGACAGAGTCTCACTCTATGGCCCTGAGTAGAGTGACATGAGATCATCATGGCTCATAGCAACCTCAAATTCTTGGGCTCAAGTGATCCTCTCTAGTAGCTGTGACTATAGGTACCCCTGAGGACACCAGGCTAGTTTTTTCTATTTTTAGTAGAGGCAGGGTCTCACTCTTGCTCAGGCTGGTTTCAGACTCCTAAGCTCAAGATATCCCCACACCTCTGCTCCCAGAGTGCTAGGATTATAGGAGTGAGTCACTGCACCTGGCCATTATTTCATTTTTAAAAGTCTTGTAGAATTAATCCAGTAAATTAAATTTCTGTAATATAAGACTATCAAATTACTTATTTCATTTTGGGTGAGTTTTATTAGTTTGTGATTTTCAAAGAATTGAAACTTTTTGCTTAAGTTTTTGAATTTGTGTATAGGCTTGTTCATGTTATTCCTTTATTACTCCTTTAATGTCTGTGGTTTCTATCATTAGAATCCCTCTGTCATCTTTGACATTGGTTGTTGGCAATGTCTCTTTATCTTTGTCGATCTTGCTAGATGCTTATCAATTTTATTTATCTTTAAAAAAAAACCCGGAAGTTGGGAATGACTTTCTCATATGTTTTCATGTTTTTAGTTTTCTTGATTTCTGCTCTTATCTTTATTATTTCCTTTCTACCTCTCTAATTAATTTCAAGTTTAATTCCAGTCTGATCTAAGAATACACAGAGGTTACAAAAATTATATACATTTTAAGAAAGGAAAAAATTATATTGAAGTTGTAATACTCAATATGTACCAATAATGAAAGATGAATACCAGTGATCTTGTATGTTTGAACACCTCTTGTAATTGTGGAAGTCAAACGTGACTAGAGTATTACAATTTTAATGTAGTTTTTTCCTTTCTTAAAATGTGTATACATTTCTTGGCATGCACTGTATCTTATATGAGTTTCTTTTAATATTTTTCATGTTTGTTTTATATCCCAGCATATGGTCTAGCTTGGTGCTCCAGCTGTCCTTGAAAATATATATATTTAGGGTGGCGCCTGTGGCTCAAAGGAGTGGGGTGCTGGCCCCATATGCCAGAGGTGGCAGGTTCAAACCCAGCCTGGACCAAAAACTGCCCCCCAATATATATATATATATATATATATATATATATATATATATATATATATATATGTTTAGCATTTGTTAGTTGGAGTAGTCAATAAATTTCAACTAGATCCTATTAACTGATACTGTTGCTCCATTTTTTAATATTTTTACTGACTTTCTGTTTCATGCTTCTTTCAATTCCAAACTATAATTATGGATTTTTCTATTTCTCTTCTTAGTTCTGGCAGATTTTGCTTCATGAATTTTGAACCTCTGTTGTTTGATACATATACATTTAGGATTATTTTGTCTTCTTCACGAATTGATCCTTTTATCATAATGTAATGTTCTTTTTATCCCTTGTAATTTTCTTGGCTTTGGAGTCTACTTTGTCTGACATTAATATAGTTATTCCAGTTTTCCTGGCTTTGCGTTTGCATGATACATCCTACTTTTAAATACCTGTATGATTATATTTCAAGTGAGTTTTTTGTATATAGCATATAGTTTCGTTTTTTTGAGACACAGACTCTTTCTGTCATGATGCTGGAACGCGGTGATGCTGTCACCACAGCTCACTGATCCTCGGCCTCCTGAGTAGATGGGACTATAGGCACATGCTACAACATCCAGCTAATTTTTTCTATTTTTTTGTAGAGATTGGGTCTTCCTATGTTTCTAAGGCTGGTCTTGACCTTCTGGGCTCAAGAGATCCCCTGCCTCAGCCTCCCAAAGTGATAGGATTGTAGACGTGAGCCACTATGCCTGGCAGTTTGGTATTTTTTTTGTAATATGTTTTCTTGTCTTTCTTTCTTTTTTTTTTTTATTGAGATAGAGTCTCACTTTGTCACCCTCAGTGCTGTGGTGTCATAGCTCATGGCAACCTCAAATCCTTGTGTTCAAGTGATTTTCTTGCCTCAGCCTCCCTAGTAGTTGGGACTACAGTCCACAATGCCCAGCTATTTTTTTTTTTTTTCTTTAGCAGGTGTGGGCAGGGTTCGAATCCACCAGCCTTGGAGCATGTGGCCAGCACCCTAACCACTGAGTGATGGGCACCCAGCCTGTCATATATTTTCTCAAGCTCTGTAACATACCACTGTCTACTGGTATCAACCTTTTAGTACTTCAGAGAGAACATAGAAACTTAATGAGATTTTTGGTCCCTTAACCTACTCCTCTCACAAAATAGTTTTCTTAAATATTATTTCTACTTACATTGAGATTCATATCAGAAAGTGTTACAATTTCTGCCCTTTCATTTTTGTTCCACAAGTCTCCAAGGCTGTTTTCTCTTTGTCATTCAGATTGGACAATTTCTGTTGATATTTCTCAAGTTTACTAATCTTTCTTCTCTTATTTTTATTCAGCTGGTGAGCCATCAGTGAATTTCTATTTTAGTTTGTACATCCTCAGTTTTATAAATTTCCACTTGATAGAAATATGTTCTGTTGCTTTGCTACAAACTTCTGTTTTTTTTCATTTATTTCAAGGTGCTCACAATCGCTTACTGTGAAAATTTTTATGATACCAGCTTTACATTTCTTGTCAGATAAGTCCAACATTTGTGTCATGGCAGTGTTACTCTTCCATGACTGACTTTTCTTATTTGAGTTGAGATATTTTTTGCTTCTCAACATCAGTGTGATTTTGAATTGAGACTCTGGTTTCTATTTAAATCTTTCATTTTATCAGGCAATCAATGTTTTAGGTTTAGAACACACTTCCTAGCCTGATTTTGTGGACTGTAGTTCAAATATTTCAGCTTTCAAAGACGTGTCAGCGCTATTTTGATTTATTCCACTGATGTGCTAATCAGAGACTCACCTGATACCTAGGCAGAATTCACACCTGTGTTTAGTTCTCAAACCTTCTGTTGTGTTGTTTCTTATTGGTTTTATGCATGGCCACTCAGAATTCTGTCCATGACTTCACATACATCGTCTTGCTATCTATAATCCTCCCCTTATCATCAGTTAGGAGGGCATCCTGTTTTTCTTGCAGGTCGATAAAGACAGATATAAATGTGCTAACAATGTCTGCAGTTGCAGTATCCAGTATGGAAGGAGAGAGACACGAGCTTGTTACTGCTGGGCAGGGATGGAAGGTAAGGCTTTTCCTTCAGTCTCTGCAGCTGGTCAGCTGAAGAGGATCAAGTGCCACCTAGATATTGAAGGGAGAAGATGGCAAATACTTTTCCTTCCAAGTCTCCATGGCTGTAAATGATGCTATGTCATTATAACTTGTCAGGGATGACCGACAGGACTCCACACACAGTATCCATTGCTTAGGAGTGCCATGTTCCTGTTACTGCAGGATGGAGATGGAACTCAGAGATTTGTCCACAATCTCTGTGGACTTGGTGCCTGTGATAATCAAAGTGGGTGGGGGGAGTTTGTTCATGACATTTTCCTAGATTGAGCAGGAATGATCAAAATTTTTCTGTCCCCTTGGGTTGTCCTTGATCTTGATCCTTTCTCCAGCAAGACTGGGATTTTCTGGAGGCTTTCCTTTTTGTCTGTGCCCACTGATGTTTCCAGGTTGCAGGGTGGTCCAGTGCCCAGTCAGTGATATATAAGAAGCCAAAATCAAAAACAAAAGCAAACAAAAATCTACAGGATATTATTACTGAACTTTCCTCAAATGCCAAGGTTCTTAATGCGGTCTATGCTCTTCCCTTCATCTTCACAGTCTTCTGTCAGTTGTTTTATAAATGTTGTCCAGGGTTTTTATTGTTGTTGTTATTATGGTAAACAGTGGGAGAAACAAAGTGCCATGTGCTTACTTCAGCTGGTCAAGAACCAGAATATTGTCAGTTATTTAATTTTAGCCATTATAATGGACATGGTTTCCACTTGCATTTCTTGGATAGATAACGTTGAACATATTTTCCTATCATTATTTGCCATTCGAAATTTCTTTTATGAAGGATCTGTTCAAAATTTTGTTCCTGCTTTTATTGAGCTTTTGTCTTCAATGTTTTTCATTGTTATAAAATTAAGAAATAGATTTTGGGTACAAGATATATTTTTTCCCTGTCTGTGGTTTTTAAAATTAAACTTGTTATTGTGAAATAGTTGTAGATTACTGTGTAGTTGTAAGAAATATACAGAGAGATACCATGTATCTAGTTTTTACAGTAGAAAGCTTGCAAAACTATAGTACAATATCACCACCAGAATATTAACATTGCTGTAGTCAAGATAGAATATTTCATCACATGGTTTACTTTATATGTTCTTAACAGATTCTTTCAAAGAGTAGAAGGTTTAATTATGATGAAATCTAATTTATAACTTTTTTCTTTATGCCTAGTGTTGTGATTTAAGAAATATATGTCTATCTCACAGTCATAAAAACTTTTACCTATGTTGTCTTTTAGCAATCTTATATTTTTACGTATTAAATTAAAGACTATGATCACTTTGTATTAATTTTTATGTATAATATAGGGCATGGAGTAAGGGTTGAGCTTTTATTCCCCCTATAAATATCCTGTTGTTCCATCATTATTTAGGGAAAAAGACTTTCCTCCCACTGAAATACCTTGGCACCTCTATGGAAAATCAGTTGTTCACACCATAAATGTGTGAGTTTGTTTCCTACTTTACTCCACTGATCTATATATACACACCATCTTGAATATTATAGTTTTATATTAATTCTTTAAATAAGATAATGTAAATCCTCCAACTGTTTTATTTCATAAAATTATTTTGATTATTTAGATCTTTTGCATTTCTGCATAAATTTAAACCTTCTTTGTTAATTTATACAAAAGAGCCTGGATTATAAAAAATGGAATGTTTTGGAAATTTATGCATGTGTGTGTGTGGGGGGGCACATGCTCATGGCAACAACATATTATTAAATACTTGAAAATACATATAATATTAGAAAATCATGTTTATGGGCTGGGCGTGGTGGCTAATGCTTGTAAGCCTAGCACTCTGGTAGGTTGAGGTGTGTGGATTGTTCGAACTCAGGAGTTTGAGATGAGCCTGAGCAAGGGTGAGACCCCATCTCTACTAAACATAGAAAAAACTAACTAGGTGTAGTGGCAGGTGCCTGTCCCTCTAGTCCTAGCTGCTGGAGAGACTGAGACAAGAGGATCGCTTGAACCCAGGAGTCTGAGGTTGCTGTGAGCTGTGATGATGCCATGGCACTCTAACGAGGGCAACCAAGTGAGACTGTTTCCAAAAAAAAAGGAAGAAAATTGTATTTATACTAAATGTTTTCAAACACTTATGTAGATGAGGTCACTGAAAAATAAATATGTTCACCATAAAAGACCTTAATTCATTAAGATAAGTTAGTGTTTTAAGATGCTGTAACATCTCTCACTGAAAAGAAAGAGATGTTAAAGGATATGAGAAAGGGTACTAGAGTTGGATTTTTAAAAATAAAAATGACTTTCTGAATTATTGAAGAGAATCAGTTTTAGCTATTTTGAAGTTGGGATATACATATATTATTATTCACAATAAAGCCATTTTATCCATCATTGTCGATTATGATTTTTATCATTTCCTTTTGCAAAATTCCTATGATAAATTTCTTTTAGGCTTGAGCGCCAATAAAAAATTAGACATTTCTGGTAAAAGAGGCAGTAGCCTTCCTTTAATCAGGGATTTTGAATCATCTTTCTATTCTTTTTTCCATTCTAAATTAGCACAATTACAGAAATTATATTAATTTCTTCTAAACATACTCTCACTTCATTTTAAAAGATGATTTTCATTATTCATTTTAATTTCTATTTATTGTAAATTATGGAACTGTCAGGACTCTGATTGAAAAAAACTCACAAATGCATCAGTAGAAAAGAATCTCTTGGTCTTATTTATGTGGTAGAAATGTTATATTTTTGTTTTAATTGCATGCACATTTTAATTACGTCTAACTGTAAAATGTCAATGCCATTATAGCAATTTTAAATTTAAAAATTATATCTCATCCTTGGAACTGTTGACCCTAAAAGACTAGCTAAAGTTTTCCTTTACTACAATTATTATTGTTGAGTTTGTAAGAGGGATGTTTTAAATTTGTCAGTGACTCAAAATGAGAATTCTCTCCTTGGTTTAGATAACCCATAAATACAAGTGATACTACTTTGTCCATGAGAAAACAATGCAGAGAAAACACCACACTGGCTGTTCTGAGAAGAATGGACAATTGGATAAAAAGAACAAAAAGACAGAGAGGATTCTGGGAAGATAACAGCAGTGACAATAAAGTTTAGTTGCTTTGAATTGCCACATTAAGAAAAAAGATAGAGCAAGTAGATACCAAAACAAAACTAAAAACCAAACACTAGGGATATTTCCAAAATAAAAATGACAGGATATCCTCATAGACAAACTACCTGAATACAAGTGACATCTGTGTAGAAGGAAGCAAAGAAAGGAGTGGGGTGGGACAATTTCAGAATATCAGCTCTAAAAGGAGAAAGTTTGTTCCCTCCAATATCAATTGTGTTCAAGGAGCTTATATAAGATAAACTGAAGGGGATGGAGCAGTCTGCCTCCTATGAACTCTGAAATGACCTGCCAGGGCTCCTTTTTAGGACAGGGCCCCATACTAGAGAGAAATTGCTCACAATGGGAACAAAATCAAGCAAGATAGGGACAACAAAGAGGATAGAAACAGGAGGTTTAGACCAAAATGAGGAAGAAGAATAAAGGCAGAGCATCTCAGAAAGCAGTCACCATATTTTTGAGCCCTATGTACAACCAATAGGAGAGAGAGAACTCTGTGAAGTTTGAAAGGCTTTTCTAAATCATATCTATTCCTAAAAGTTCAGAAAAACAAATTTGATATAAAAATTAATAGGGGAGATGAAGTAACCCATCCTCCTTCTTGTATCTAGAAATCCCTGGAAATAAAACAACAAACAAAGACTCTGAAAACATACAAGGAAAAAATTGGGCTGTCCAGCAACCTCAGGACTTGATGAACTGTGGGGGGATGAGCTACCCAAGTTTCCTTACACCTTGTATATACCATGGACAGGGAACTATAGATGCCTCCAACTCAGAACTGCCAATAGGCATGAACAAAAAAAGGGAGGCAGAAAACCAAAACAAAAAGCAAGAAAAGTTTGTTCTCCTCAGCCAAACGTCTTAAAATGGATCCCCTCTCAATGGAAGACCTTTTAGCAGTGTCAATCTTACTCTAGCCAAACGTCAGTAAAAAACCACGCTGACTCCTATCCCAGTGGAAGCAAGCAGTTATGCTCTGATTTTCCAGTCAGGTGGTGTTGTCAGGACTGAGCACGGAGCTGAAGCAGGCCACCAGTGTTTGATTTTCCTGGCAGGTTAATGGTGGAAAAGCTAAAATTACATCCTTTGCCTGGAAGCAGGCAGTGCTCAGATTCTCTCACTGGGGAAGTATCAGTTGGATCTAGCAGTGAGTTGAGCCTTCACCCTGCCCATCTTCCCAGCAGCAATGAAACTTGACCAGGCAGTAAAAGGCAGAGTTAGGTGCAGCTAAGCTTCACTCCCCCTGCACTGTTCTTGTCAAGGCCCCTTTGGGAGCTGACTCTCTATCTCCATCTGGCATCAATGAGGCAGAATGGCGTGGTGCAAGGAAGAGTAGTTGACACTTTGTTCTCTTCTTTCCTGATGTTGATGATACTCACCCAGGAGGGAACTGACCATCTGCCCCTAATCAGTGATAGAGGACAGGTGTCGCCCCAGCCAGCTCAGCTGAGCTGAGCAGTAGGACCTGCTGCCTCCACCTTGGCAGTGTTGGTTCAGCGGCAGCCAGCTGATGAATCAGCTGACTGGACGATAGGCAGTAGGTGGGGCTCTGACCCCCCATCAGAGGCTCCAATAGCCAAACGGGCCGGACAACTGCCGGGGAGACACCGGGGCCTTGGTGTCTTCTTCACTTTACACTTAGGACTAAATACGAACCCCCCATTTCCTATGCCTTGGTCAATTTCATGTGAATTTCCTAGGCCTCAATTCCACAAATGGACTGCATTCCTTCATTAATACATTCATTCACTTTGCCTTGGCGGAAGGGACTGTGTTCATTCATTTCCTGGCCAAGGAACCCATGCACCTATATATACCCCGAGACTTAAGAGCCCAGACGGGAGAGACCGGGAGAGAAATGGACAGAGCTTTTCTCTCCCGACTTGAGTTCACTCTCTCTACCGGGAGCTTTAGTGTTTTTGTATTCTTTTCTGTAAATAAATTCTGTCTTACCACTGATCTGTGGTCTGGGGATTTATTCTTCAAATTACTGAGACCAAGAACCTGAAATTCCGGTGTCAATAGCAACAAAATCTTGTAAGACCCTTCTACTTTTCCCCTCCTTGCTCCACGTCAGAGACAGTGGAGCCAATCCGGAAGCTGATCACATAATCCCACTCAGAGGCAACAAGGAAATGTGAGTCAGTGCCCCACTTTGGCCAGGAAGGGTGAGGAAGGACTTGAACTTTCACCCCACCCATATGCAACAATGCAGTGTGAGTCAATGCCCCATGTTTACCAGGATGATTTAGAGGAGCAGACAGGAAGCTGAAGAAATAATCACACCTGGCTCTTGCACTATACCTTCTGAAAAAGAAAAATAAATAGAAGCCAGTCTCATAATATGATATACAGAGTATCTACAATACAATAAAAAAATCACTTGTCAAGCCAAGAATCAGGAAAAACACAATAGGAATGAAAAAAAAAATGACATCTACACCAGGATAAATCAAATTTTAAAATTATTTGACAAAGATTTTCAGGCAATTATCATATAAATGCTTTAACAAGCAATTGCAAATTTTTTGGAACAAATAAAAAATAGAAATTTCACCAAAAAACAAAAGTTATAAAAAGAATCCAAATGGAAATTAGAGAACCATACAGTGGACATAACAGAAGATAGTATTAGTGAAACTGAAGACAGATTAATAGAATTTACCCAATATGAACAACATAAAAAGAGGCTAAACAAACAAAAAAAAAAAAAAAGAAAGAAAAAGAAAAATGACATTATTTCAAGGACTTAAAAATGACATTATTTCAAGGTACAATGACAAAAAAGTTAACATTTGCGTTATCAGAGATCCAGAAAGAAAGAAAGAGTAGGACTAAAGAAGTATTTAAAAAAAAATAATGGCTAAAACTTCTCAAATTTGAGAAAATAAATAAATCTACAGATTCAAGAGGTTGAGTGATTCCCAAACACAATAAACCTGAAGAAATCCATGCAATCACACATCATAATTAAATTTCAGAAAGAAACAACACATTTCTTGTGGGGAATACTAATTCAGTGAACATATCTAATCTGAAACCTTGGGGCCAGAAGAAAGTAGAAAACAACTTTTAAGTACTGACAGAAAAGAACTCTCAACCCAGAAGTCTATATGCAGTGAAAATATCCGTTATGAACAAAAGGGGAATCAAGACATTAACAGATGAAGGAAAATGAAGAGAATTCTATGCTAGCAAACTTGCTCTTAAAAAACTGATAGAAGTTCTCTAACAGGAGGCTGGGTGTGGTGACTCATGTTTATAATGCCAGCACTATAGAGGCCAAAGAGGGAAGGCTTCCTTGAGGCCAGGAGTTTGAGATCAGCCTGAGCAATGTATTGAGACTCCACATCTCTACAAAACAAATTTAAAAAATAAGCTGGATATGGTGGTGTGTGCCTCTATTCTTAGCTAGTTGTGAGGCTGAGACAGGAGGATTGCTTGAGCCCTGGAGTTGAGGTTACAGTGAGCTATGATTGTATCACTGCACTCCAGCCTGGGCAACAGAGTTAGACCTTGTCTCTGAAAAAGAAAAAAGAAAAAAAGAAGTTCTGTAACAGAAAGGTTTAGAACTTCATATGAGAAAGAACATTGAATAAGTAAAAATAGGGGTAAATGTAAAAGACTATCCAACCTCTCGTGAGTTTCTTAAATTACATTTGGTTGCCGTAAACTATGCCATATCCAATGTAGTTTTCAATGTATACAAAATAAATACCACAAAAATTATATTTTAAAAGTGGGACAGTAGGCTGGGCATGTGTAATCCTAGCACTCTGGGAGGTCAAGGCAGATGGATTGCTTGAGCTCACAAGTTCGAGATCTGCCTGAGCAAAAGCGAGACCCCTATCTCTACTAAAAATAGAAAAACAGAAAAACTGAGGCAAGAGGATTGCTTGAGCCCAAGAGTTGGAGGTTGCTGTGAGCTATGATATAATGGCACTTATCCAGGGCCACAGCTTGAGACTCTGTCTCAAAAAAAAAAAAGTGAAGACAGTAAAGGGACCTAAATAAAAGTAATGCTTCTAGATTTCATTAGAATTGGTTGACTGTGAGAACCAGTAGACTGTGAGAAATCACATATGTGTATTGTTATACCTTGAGCAACCACTAAGAAAATTGTGCAAAGCTATATACTCAAAAACATTATAAACAAATCAAGGTAGAATCCTAATAAATGTTTAAATAATCCACAGATAGGGCAAAAATAGGAAATGGTAACAATAACCATAGGAAATAAATGGCAAATAAAAAAATGGCAGACTTTAACCCTGACATATCAGAGTTACCTTAAACATAAATAGTCTAAATACATTAATTAAAAGATTACATTGGCAGGGTAGATTAAAAAATCAAACAAACATGATTCAACAATATTCTGTGTACAAGAAACTCATTTTATTACAACATAGGTAGGCTAGAAGTAAAAAGCAAGAAAAATATACTATGCAAACATTAACTTAAAACAGGATTGGCTATATTAATGCCAAGTAAAGTGACTTCATAGAAGACAATTACTAAAGAGAAAGAGGAACATTATATAATGCTACAATGATCAATTTGCCAAGAAGACAAAATGATTCTAAGTGTGTATACCCCAAAAATAGAGCCGTAAAATGCACAAAGCAAAACCAATAGATCTGAAAGGAGAAATAAACTAATTCACAATTATAGTTGGGACTTCAGACACCACTCTTAGCAACTGATATAACTACTAGACATAATTTTAAAAATTATATAAATTTTTCCAATAGAAAAAAGTAGAATGAATTGATTGTTAGATACAATATTTGCAGACTCCTTCCTTTGGCAAACCTCTATTGAGCAGGTGTGACATGCCTAAAGTTAGTTAATTCAGCGTGCACTTGGATGTAGTCCACAGCTAAAGTCATAGTTTGGAGCTGTGGTCACCTTTTCTTCCCTCAAACTCTGAGGCCACAGTTGCTCTTGGTGACCACACAAGAGAAGGCAGGTGCCTAGGAATTCCTGCTCATCAGCCTTGATAGTACATCAACCCCATCAGCAAAAGCATCTTCCATGACCCTAGACCACTATGGCCACCTGTAAGACAGAGACCCTTGCTGGGGGTCACCTAGATGCTGCATAGCTCTCTCTTGTGGACTATTTCATGCCATAAAATCTGATGGCATAAAATCTGATGGCTCCAGAAATCCCAGGAGCTCCAGAAATCCCAGGAGCTTCTGATCCTCAAAAACTTTTTCCAAGACTTATCTTCAAAGTCACCCAAGGTTTGCATCTGAACACGTGCTTCCAGGGTGTAGCCAATGGGGCTTTGAAGTAGACCCATGAAATCAGTGTTTTTGAAGACAGTAGCACTCTTCCGCGGAGCAGAAATTTTTCTATAACATCCACTGTAGATTCTTGTTTCTGGATAACACCTTCTGCTGCACATCAGCAAGCATCTCCCTTCACTAAGGTACCATTTCTAGCTGGATGCTGTTTTCTGTGGGCTCAAAGCAGCACCTATCCTGAAATGCAGCTTTTGAGCCTGAACATGACATTCCAGGCATGAGGTCATGAAGCAGTCACTAATGTCACTATCTCTTTCCATCATTGGAAAGTTTATGGGTGCCTAAATCATATTGTTAATCATATCCAAATTATAGGTAGCACAAAACTAAGATTTTTAAAGAGTTACAAGTAAACAATTTCTCATTCATTCTGTATTTGTGTGGTGTATATGCATGTATACTTAAAAAAAATTAACTCACATACACATATTTAGTCTCAAAATAGAACTTTATATTTATTCACATTAAATTTTATAAATTTTATTCTATTAGTTTTAAACATTCTAGAGTTTGTAAATTCTTTCTTTCAGTTTCTGTATTTTTAAAGTCTTTATTCTTTTATTCAGAGAACACATTCTCCATCACGGCCATGTCATTCTTGCTTCCCTGGTATGGCCATCCTGGTTTCCTATGGAACATAATTCTTCAAATACCAATCTATGTGGTGCAGCTAAGTTGACCATCCCCTACATACTGACATAGGTATGTGACCCAATCAGAGCCAAGTAGCACCAGCCTGGACACAGTTGGGAAAGCCACTTTCCTTTAAAGAGGATAAAAGGGAGAGCCTGACTGGAGTGTGTCCCACTTGGGAGATACCATGTGCTAGATTTGGGAAGAGATGGAGTGCTGGCAATGTTCTGTGAGCCTTGTGCCATGGTTTGAATGTATCTTTTGAATTTCTTGTGTTGGAAACTTAATTCCGAAATTCATATGTGATGGCATATGAGGTTGTTGGAGGTGGAGTCTTTAGGAGGAGATTAGGTGATCAGGATGGGGCCCTTATGATGGGACTGGTGGCTTTCTAAGAAGGAGAAGAGAGACCTGAGCAGACACGCTCTTGCCCTCTCACCATGTGATGTTCGCTGGTATGTTCAGACGCAGTAAAAAGGCCTTCCCCAGATGTGGCCCTCAACCTTGCATTTCTCAGCCTCCAGAATTATAAAAACTAAATTTATTTTCTTTACGAATGATCCAGTCTGTGGTATCCTGTTACAGGAACAGAAAACAGACTAGGCACCATGGATCCAACCAGCCCCAGCCAGCCCTTCAACCACTCAGTTCCTCCTCTTGCATAAGCCAGTTTAAAATTGGTTTCTGCCACTTGCTAAGGGAGCATTTCAGTTCTGTCATGGCAGCTTCAACAATCGTTTTCTTATAGGAGAGCATGGTGGTGACAAGGGGTGTAGGGGATTTGTTCCTGGAGATTTTGCTGTATTTTTCTGAAAAAGATTGTTCTTGTGCTTCATGTGTATTTGGGGTGATTTAGTGGGGAGAGATGGATTTTGTGTGTGTTAAAGTGCCCTGTAGACTCCCGTCAGTGTCAGGACCATATTCATGGAAATGGCTGATAAAAATCATTGAGTGAACCAGTCAAGGTCATGGCCTGATTATTTGCGACTAGAAACCATGAGCAAATTGACAAGAAACAACAGTATTTTATTTAACTGTGGCTTCACCGCCTTTTTTTTTTTGAGACATAGTTTCGGTAGAATGCTGTGGCATCATAGCTTACAGCAACCTCAAACTCCTGGGCTTAAGAGATTCTCTTGCCTCAGTCTCTCAAGTAGTTGGAACTACAGGGTGCCCACCACAATGCCCGGCTATTTTTTGTTGCAGTTGTCATTGTTGTTTAGCTGGCCTGGGCGGGGTTTGAACCTGCCAGCCTCGGTGTACGTGGCTGGCACTGTAACTACTGTGCTGCGGGTGTTGAGCTGGCTTCACCGCCTTTTATCCAGGGCATATTCCTAGTTTGTAAAATATAATACAGCGACTGTGGAAAACAGCTTGGCAGTTCCTCAAAAAGTTAAATGCAGAATTACCAGATGATCTGCCAATTCCACTCAAATACTTGTACGGTAATGTTCATAGCAGCACCATTCCTAACAGCTCAAAGGTGGAAACAACCCAAATATCCCTTGACAAATGAATGGCTAAACAAAATGTGGCATAGGCATACAATGGAACATTATTCTACCTTGAACAAAATAAAATTCTGATACATGTGAAACATGAATGACCTTGAAAATATTATGCTAAATGAAATAAGCCAGACCCAGAAGGCCAAATATAGTATCGTTTCACTTAAATGAATACATAGGGAAATTCATAGAGACAGAAAGTAGAATAGAGGTTACCAGGGGTTTGGGGGAGAAGAAGAATGGGAATTAGTGTTTATTGGATGTAAGTCTTCTGTTTGGGATGATGAAAACAGTTCTGGATATGGTTAAATGTGATGGTTGCATAACAATCTGACTTTATTTATGCCACTGAATTTGTACATTTAAAATAAGACATTTATGTGTATTTTACCATCATAACAGAAAGGAAATCTTTTAAAACTTTAGCATGCATATTATTAACCATGGCTCAATATTTAATTACAACATTTTTCTTTCCATGTAAAATTTACATATGATGAATTACACAAATCTTAAGTGTACTGTCTCCAAGTTTGGACAAAGTCATATACCTGTATAGCCTAAATCCTTATCAAAATATAGAATGTTGCCATTACCCAGGAAGTTAGTTCCCTTGTGGTCCTTCCCAGGGAAATGCTCTGCTATGACTTTTTCTTCTTTTATTTATTAAATCATAGCTGTGTACATTAATGCAACCATGGGGTACAATGTGCTGGTTTCATATACAATCTGAAATATTTTCATCAAACTGGTTAACATAGCCTTCATGGCATTTTCTTAGTTATTGCGTTAAGACCTGTATATTCTACATTTAGTAAGTTTCACCTGTACCCTTCTAGGATGCACCATAAGCATGGTCCCACCAATTACCCTCCCTCCACCCATCTTCCCTCCTCCCCTCCTCTCTCCTGCTCCTTTCCCCATATTCTTGAGCTATAATTGGGTTTTAGCCTTCATATGAAAGCTATAAATTAGTTTCATAATAGGGCTGAGTACATTGGATACTTTTTCTTCTATTCTTGAGATACTTTGCTAAGAAGAATATGTTCCAGCTCCATCCATGTAAACATGAAAGAGTTAAAGTCTCCATCTTTCTTTAAGGCTGTATAATATTCCATGGTGTACCACACTGTGGTGTACATATACCACAATTTATTAATCCATTCATGGGTTGATGCACACTTGGCTTCTTCCATGACTTAGCAATTATGAATTGGGTTGCAATAAACAGCCCAATTCGGGTTCTGCTATGATTTTTAAGAGCTGTGGTATTGCCCGCAGCTCAATAGGTGAGGTGCCAGCCACATACACTGAAGCTGGCGAGTTCGAACCCGGCCCGGGCCAGCTAAAACAATGACAACTGCAACAAGCCTGGTGTTGTGGCAGGTGCCTGTAGTCCCAGCTACTTGGGAGGCTGAGGCAAAAGGATCGCTTCAGCCCAAGAGTTTGAGGTTGCTGTGAGCTGTGATTCCATGGCACTATACCAAGGGCGACAGCTTGAGACTCTATCTCAAAAAAAAAAAAAAGAAAAGAAAAAGAGCAGAACTGAGAATTCAACGCAAAGGATTTGCTCTTTGTTCCTACCTATCACGGACTTTCCCTGAAAGTTGTGTGATAAGCAGTCTGTTGTTGTTCCTGAATGCAGAGGAAGAGGAAAGGGTAGGGAGAGTCAGGGAGAGGATCTTCTGTCAGTAGCTCAACACATCGCACCATGCTGGGCTGTGGGGGATGTGTGGTGGGTGGTGGGGAGAGCTGAGTGCACAAATGTTGCGGAATTCGTACCCTGACCATGATGCTTTCTCACTAAAGCAGTGTCATGAGAGCATTGTCCCTTGGTATATTTCCTTGTTTCACACCTGTCCTTTATCCCTCAGCGAAGCCTGGTCCCTATTTTCTTGCCTAGGAATCATAAGTTGGAGCCAACAGCCCCGCCCTTCCTCAGATGAGGCTGGACCATGCTGGAATCCAGCTGGCCAGTGGCATGTCCTCATGTCTGTGCTGTCTGGCTGGACAGGCTGAGCAGTACAGTGTGATTGATTCTCAGGGACATAAATTCCCCAAATAGGAGACTTGCCCTTATCAAGTTAAATGAGGACCCTTCATTCTCCCCGCACTCCTCCTTTTTCTCTTTTACCAATTCTTTATTTGTTTCTGGAACTCTATACTTCTGTACCTGTTATCCTACACAAATAATGCATGTCGATTATTTTTTAAATCAAAATAATACAGCACAGAGAGAAAGTGCCTCCTTTCACCACCTTCAAGAAACATCTGGCTTGGCTCGGCGCCTGTGGCTCAGCGGGCTAAGGCGCCAGCCACGTACACCTGAGCTGGCGGGTTCGAATCCAGCCTGGACCCGCCAAACAACAATGACGGCTGCAACCAAAAAATGGCCGGGCGTTGTGGCGGGCGCCTG